>CM032179.1:1744855-1779447 GCA_018908115.1 Anopheles rivulorum
TGGAAGTACTTGCGCCAACGATAAGATTTATGATAGATATGGAGCTGGAGGAAATATCTACAGGTTCAGGATCTCATGTTCGAAATTCAGGATCGAACACGAAACAAAAGTCAGGTTACAAGTTCAATTAGAAGGCTCTTGAGAAAGGCAGCCTTCAACCACCCAATCTATTGGGTATGGGAGTACTTGTCCCAACAATAACATTTATGATAGATATTAGGCTGGAGGACACATCTAAAGGTTCAAGATTTCATGTTTGAAATTCAGAATCGAACATGCAACAAATGTTAGCCAAACAGCACAATGGGAAGGCTCTTGAGAAAGACAGCCTTCAACCAACCCAAACTTTTGGGTTTGGATGTACTTGCGCCAACGATAAGATTTATGATAGATATGGAGCTGGAGGAAATATCTACAGGTTTAGTATCTCATGTTCGAAATTCAGGATCGAACACGAAACAAAAGTCAGGTTACAAGTTCAATTGGAAGGCTCTTGAGAAAGGCAGCCTTCAACCAACTCAATCTATTGGGTATGGAAGTACTTGTCCCAACGATAAGATTTATGATAGATATTAGGCTGGAGGACACATCTACAGGTTCAAGATTTCATGTTTGAAATTCAGAATCGAACATGCAACAAATGTTAGCCAGACAGCACAATGGGAAGGCTCTTGAGAAAGACAGCCTTCAAGATGGGGGCACACATCTGCAGGTTCAAGATTTCATGTTCGAAATTCAGAATCGAACATGCAACAAATGTTAGCTAAACGGCATAATGGGAAGGCTCTTGAGAAAGACAGCCTTCAACCAACCCAAACTTTTGGGTTTGGAAGTACTGGCGCCAACGATAATATTTATGATAGATATGGAGCTGGAGGAAATATCTACAGGTTTAGGATCTCATGTTCGAAATTCAGGATCGAACACGAAACAAAAGTCAGGTTACAAGTTCAATTGGAAGGCTCTTGAGAAAGGCAGCCTTCAACAACCCAATGTATCGGGTATGGGAGTACTTGTCCCAACGATAAGATTTATGATAGATATTAGGCTGGAGGACACATCTACAGGTTCAAGATTTCATGTTTGAAATTCAGAATCGAACATGCAACAAATGTTAGCCAAACAGCACAATGGGAGGTATGGAAGTACTTGTGCCAACGATAATATTTATGATAGATATGGAGCAAGATGAATCATCAACAGGTTCAGGATCTCATGTTCGAAATTCAGAATCAAACACAAAACAAATGTTAGCTAAACGGCATAATGGGAAGGCTCTTGAGAAAGACAGCCTTCAACCAACCTAACCTTTTGGGTATGGAAGTACTTGCGCCAACGATAAGATTTATGATAGATATGGAGCTGGAGGAAATATCTACAGGTTCAGGATCTCATGTTCGAAATTCAGGATCGAACACGAAACAAAAGTCAGGTTACAAGTTCAATTGGAAGGCTCTTGAGAAAGGCAGCCTTCAACCTACCCAATCTATTAGGTATGGGAGTACTTGTGCCAACGATAATATTTATGATAGATATTAGGCTGGAGGACACATCTACAGGTTCAAGATTTCATGTTTGAAATTCAGAATCGAACATGCAACAAATGTTAGCCAAACAGCACAATGGGAAGGCTCTTGAGAAAGACAGCCTTCAAGATGGGGGCACACATCTGCAGGTTCAAGATTTCATGTTTGAAATTCAGAATCGAACATGCAACAAATGTTAGCTAAACGGCATAATGGGAAGGCTCTTGAGAAAGACAGCCTTCAACCAACCCAACCTTTTGGGTTTGGAAGTACTTGCGCCAACGATAAGATTTATGATAGATATGGAGCTGGAGGAAATATCTACAGGTTCAGGATCTCATGTTCGAAATTCAGGATCGAACACGAAACAAAAGTCAGGTTACAAGTTCAATTGGAAGGCTCTTGAGAAAGGCAGCCTTCAACCAACCCAATCTATTGGGTATGGAAGTACTTGTCCCAACGATAAGATTTATGATAGATATTAGGCTGGAGGACACATCTACAGGTTCAAGATTTCATGTTTGAAATTCAGAATCGAACATGCAACAAATGTTAGCCAGACAGCACAATGGGAAGGCTCTTGAGAAAGACAGCCTTCAACCAACCCAAACTTTTGGGTTTGGAAGTACTGGCGCCAACGATAATATTTATGATAGATATGGAGCTGGAGGAAATATCTACAGGTTTAGGATCTCATGTTCGAAATTCAGGATCGAACACGAAACAAAAGTCAGGTTACAAGTTCAATTGGAAGGCTCTTGAGAAAGGCAGCCTTCAACAACCCAATGTATCGGGTATGGGAGTACTTGTCCCAACGATAAGATTTATGATAGATATTAGGCTGGAGGACACATCTACAGGTTCAAGATTTCATGTTTGAAATTCAGAATCGAACATGCAACAAATGTTAGCCAAACAGCACAATGGGAGGTATGGAAGTACTTGTGCCAACGATAATATTTATGATAGATATGGAGCAAGATGAATCATCAACAGGTTCAGGATCTCATGTTCGAAATTCAGAATCAAACACAAAACAAATGTTAGCTAAACGGCATAATGGGAAGGCTCTTGAGAAAGACAGCCTTCAACCAACCTAACCTTTTGGGTATGGAAGTACTTGCGCCAACGATAAGATTTATGATAGATATGGAGCTGGAGGAAATATCTACAGGTTCAGGATCTCATGTTCGAAATTCAGGATCGAACACGAAACAAAAGTCAGGTTACAAGTTCAATTGGAAGGCTCTTGAGAAAGGCAGCCTTCAACCTACCCAATCTATTAGGTATGGGAGTACTTGTGCCAACGATAATATTTATGATAGATATTAGGCTGGAGGACACATCTACAGGTTCAAGATTTCATGTTTGAAATTCAGAATCGAACATGCAACAAATGTTAGCCAAACAGCACAATGGGAAGGCTCTTGAGAAAGACAGCCTTCAAGATGGGGGCACACATCTGCAGGTTCAAGATTTCATGTTTGAAATTCAGAATCGAACATGCAACAAATGTTAGCTAAACGGCATAATGGGAAGGCTCTTGAGAAAGACAGCCTTCAACCAACCCAACCTTTTGGGTTTGGAAGTACTTGCGCCAACGATAAGATTTATGATAGATATGGAGCTGGAGGAAATATCTACAGGTTCAGGATCTCATGTTCGAAATTCAGGATCGAACACGAAACAAAAGTCAGGTTACAAGTTCAATTGGAAGGCTCTTGAGAAAGGCAGCCTTCAACCAACCCAATCTATTGGGTATGGAAGTACTTGTCCCAACGATAAGATTTATGATAGATATTAGGCTGGAGGACACATCTACAGGTTCAAGATTTCATGTTTGAAATTCAGAATCGAACATGCAACAAATGTTAGCCAAACAGCACAATGGGAGGTATGGAAGTACTTGTGCCAACGATAATATTTGTGATAGATATGGAGCAAGAGGAATCATCAACAGGTTCAGGATCTCATGTTCGAAATTCAGAATCAAACACAAAACAAATGTTAGCTAAACGGCATAATGGGAAGGCTCTTGAGAAAGACAGCCTTCAACCAACCCAACCTTTTGGGTTTGGAAGTACTTGCGCCAACGATAAGATTTATGATAGATATGGAGCAAGAGGAATCATTCACAGGTTCTGGATCTCATGTTCGAAATTCAGGATCGAACACGAAACAAAAGTCAGGTTATAAGTTCAATTGGAAGGCTCTTGAGAAAGGCAGCCTTCAACCTACCCAATCTATTAGGTATGGGAGTACTTGTGCCAACGATAAGATTTATGATAGATATTAGGCTGGAGGACACATCTACAGGTTCAAGATTTCATGTTTGAAATTCAGAATCGAACATGCAACAAATGTTAGCCAAACAGCACAATGGGAAGGCTCTTGAGAAAGACAGCCTTCAAGATGGGGGCACACATCTGCAGGTTCAAGATTTCATGTTTGAAATTCAGAATCGAACATGCAACAAATGTAAGCTAAACGGCATAATGGGAAGGCTCTTGAGAAAGACAGCCTTCAACCAACCCAAACTTTTGGGTTTGGAAGTACTTGTGCCAACGATAATATTTATGATAGATATGGAACAAGAAGGAATATCTAGAGGTTCAGGATCTCATGTTCGAAATTCAGAATCGAACACAAAACAAATGTAAGCTAAACGGCATAATGGGAAGGCTCTTGAGAAAGACAGCCTTCAACCAACCCAAACTTTTGGGTATGGAAGTACTTGTGCCAACGATAAGATTTATGATAGATATGGAGCAAGAGGAATCATCTACAGGTTCAGGATCTCATGTTCGAAATTCAGGATCGAACACGAAACAAAAGTCAGGTTACAAGTTCAATTGGAAGGCTCCTGAGAAAGGCAGCCTTCAACAACCCAATGTATCGGGTATGGGAGTACTTGTCCCAACAATAACATTTATGATAGATATTAGGCTGGAGGACACATCTAAAGGTTCAAGATTTCATGTTTGAAATTCAGAATCGAACATGCAACAAATGTTAGCCAAACAGCACAATGGGAAGGCTCTTGAGAAAGACAGCCTTCAACCAACCCAAACTTTTGGGTATGGAAGTACTTGTGCCAACGATAATATTTATGATAGATATGGAGTAAGAGGAATCATCAACAGGTTCAGGATCTCATGTTCGAAATTCAGAATCTAACACGAAACAAAAGTCAGGTTACAAGTTCAATTGGAAGGCTCTTGAGAAAGGCAGCCTTCAACAACCCAATGTATCGGGTATGGGAGTACTTGTCCCAACAATAACATTTATGATAGATATTAGGCTGGAGGACACATCTACAGGTTCAAGATTTCATGTTTGAAATTCAGAATCGAACATGCAACAAATGTTAGCTAAACGGCATAATGGGAAGGCTCTTGAGAAAGACAGCCTTCAACAACCCAAACTTTTGGGTATGGAAGTACTTGTGCCAACGATAATATTTATGATAGATATGGAGTAAGAGGAATCATCAACAGGTTCAGGATCTCATGTTCGAAATTCAGGATCGAACACGAAACAAAAGTCAGGTTACAAGTTCAATTGGAAGGCTCTTGAGAAAGGCAGCCTTCAACCAACCCAATCTATTGGGTATGGAAGTACTTGTCCCAACGATAACATTTATGATAGATATTAGGCTGGAGGACACATCTACAGGTTCAAGATTTCATGTTTGAAATTCAGAATCGAACATGCAACAAATGTTAGCCAAACAGCACAATGGGAGGTATGGAAGTACTTGTGCCAACGATAATATTTATGATAGATATGGAGCAAGAGGAATCATCAACAGGTTCAGGATCTCATGTTCGAAATTCAGAATCAAACACAAAACAAATGTTAGCTAAACGGCATAATGGGAAGGCTCTTGAGAAAGACAGCCTTCAACCAACCCAAACTTTTGGGTTTGGAAGTACTGGCGCCAACGATAAGATTTATGATAGATATGGAGCTGGAGGAAATATCTACAGGTTCAGGATCTCATGTTCGAAATTCAGGATCGAACACGAAACAAAAGTCAGGTTACAAGTTCAATTGGAAGGCTCTTGAGAAAGGCAGCCTTCAACCTACCCAATCTATTAGGTATGGGAGTACTTGTGCCAACGATAATATTTATGATAGATATTAGGCTGGAGGACACATCTACAGGTTCAAGATTTCATGTTTGAAATTCAGAATCGAACATGCAACAAATGTTAACTAAACCGCACAATGGGAAGGCTCTTGAGAAAGACAGCCTTCAAGATGGGAGCACACATCTGCAGGTTCAAGATTTCATGTTTGAAATTCAGAATCGAACACAAAACAAATGTAAGCTAAACGGCATAATGGGAAGGCTCTTGAGAAAGACAGCCTTCAACCAACCCAAACTTTTGGGTATGGAAGTACTTGTGCCAACGATAAGATTTATGATAGATATGGAGCAAGAGGAATCATCTACAGGTTCAGGATCTCATGTTCGAAATTCAGGATCGAACACGAAACAAAAGTCAGGTTGCAAGTTCAATTGGAAGGCTCCTGAGAAAGGCAGCCTTCAACAACCCAATGTATCGGGTATGGGAGTACTTGTCCCAACAATAACATTTATGATAGATATTAGGCTGGAGGACACATCTGCAGGTTCAAGATTTCATGTTTGAAATTCAGAATCGAACATGCAACAAATGTTAGCCAAACAGCACAATGGGAAGGCTCTTGAGAAAGACAGCCTTCAACCAACCCAAACTTTTGGGTATGGAAGTACTTGTGCCAACGATAATATTTATGATAGATATGGAGTAAGAGGAATCATCAACAGGTTCAGGATCTCATGTTCGAAATTCAGAATCTAACACGAAACAAAAGTCAGGTTACAAGTTCAATTGGAAGGCTCTTAAGAAAGGCAGCCTTCAACCTACCCAATCTGGGTTCAACTGGGAATCAACTGGGAAAAGTAGTATATATTTTTTTTAAATGATATGGTAATGATTAATGAACTACACATATCGCGTCGGGCACACGTGTTCATTTTTACCTAAGTTGTTATCGTGCATAACGATGCTAGTCCCAACACGACCGGACTGGTTCAAATTCCATTCGGACCGTCTCTCCGTAGGACGGTCTGACTAGCCAGCTACGTGGTAAAATTAGTCTAATATGGCTTGCTCGTTCTAACATAAATAAATTTTGTTAAAATGTTATCGTGCATATACTTTCTAAATCACCCTTCATGAGTCTATAAGATGCTGCTGCTTCATGGAGAAGCTACGTTATGCTTGGGTATGGCTCATGGAAGCATGCTGAGCTATCAATTAACGGGAGGATGAAGTATTCAAAATATTGATGACTTACACAAAAATAACAGTTTTTGTGTTTTAGTGCATGGTCATGGACAATGCATATTTCCCAATATGAGAAATAATAGTCCTTCTGAAACTCATAGGTGCAATCAAGAAAGAACTATGCTGAAAGCTTGAGGTGGAGATAGATTTAGGTGGAGCCATGGTTATTCTAGAAGCCTACGAAAGGAGGATTCAGATACACCCAGAAGTGCAAATTGAGTTCGAATTACAATCGCATAGGTTCGTGGAAATAAGGGTAACTTCAAGGGAGGTGTACCCAATATTAAGTGACATTCTTTATGAAGTAATCAGACTGCTGTGAAAGAAAACCTTTGAAAAATAAGTACCAAAGACAAAAGAGTAGTGCCTCCTCCATTTATCGAGTAAATCACAGGAACTACATTCAAAATTCCGCCATAATCCGCCAAACGTCCACATCTGGTCCGCTGCATCAAGGAAGGTATTTGAATCCGAAAACAAGGGTACGTTAAACCATCCTAATATAAGCACGACTAGATTCATCCCGAATGTCTTATCCATTTACGATAAATGACAAGGGAAGTTGCCGACTATGCACAGCGGAAGATACTATCGAAGAGAGTACGATCGCATGTTAGCGACAATCTCATCACAAAAAATATTAGCGACAGTTTCAACATAAACATACGTTGTTATTAGGACACACACCCAGCCGATATACAATACCGACAAAGTATGGCGTATAAACAGTACTGGGATCACCAACGAGATTTCACCAGACATCGTCCAGATTGCCCCAGCATCGTCAGCATATGCCCCGTCTCCATCTTTGTAACTGTTTCTATGTAATCAAGCAAGGGAAAACAGAATTATATAAAAGTGCAAACTAGTTGCGTTCAAGGGAGTTCGAACGTACGCCTTAGACAGGAGGCTACAGTCCAAGAAGGAAATAAATAAAATTTATTTTTTTATCCCAACTAACCACGCATTCTTCATAACTAAGTGGATACAGATAATATTGATGACTTACACAAAAATAATGAATAGTCGTTCAGATTGCTATAGGAGCAAATAAGAAAGAATTATGAAACTCTTATGAGTAATCAAGGAAAACTTAGGATTGAAAAATGAATGCTGTAACTAGCAGCTAGCTCAGCTCAGAATGATCAAAGTATTAACAATATGAATGAGCCAAGGACATATTATATTTTGAAGTAGAATGTGCACAATAAAAATAGCAAATCCTTCCGGGTTCAATGAAATACTTTATATCTCACAACCAATAACGGTCACAATCGACAACGGTCACTATTGTTAATGTTAATCAAAAAGAACATACCAGTTATTTTCGCCTGAAGATGTGCAAACTGCTCTAACTCCTCGAAGTCTAGCTGTCGTTTTCACAGTGTGGGTTTCTTAAAGCATATACAATTACACAACGCCGTTCACTGGAATATTATAAAAATCAAACAAACAAACACATATTATTCTTTATAACAGTTGCGAACGCGATATATAAATAAATCATTCTAGCAAAAGGTATGCAAGTAGTTGTTAACTATCCGTAAAAACCAATTCTATTGTGGTGTAAATTTAAGAATGCTGAATATTTACAAAAACTAGAATCATCGATAAACAGGAAATTTATATTAGAAGAAGAAACGGACAAAACACCTACGTGAAACCTATAAAAGCCATAAACATGGTGATGCCATGCGATGCGAAATAGAAACATAGAATAAGTAAGAAAGACATAAAACGTAGACGCGTAGGGACAGCAATCGAGGATCACTCCTAAAGGATGATACAATTCTAACAAACCCGATCATAAAACCTAGCAAGGCAAAAAAAAACACCTGCGACCGGATGAAACAATCGTTGCTGCTAGGGTTGCCACCAAGGCAATGGCAAGTGCATTAGGGTATGTACGATAAATCCATAATATGTAAATGATTGTGCATGCATACCTACATAATTTATACATAATAATAATTTGTACGACATAGTATAAATACAATATTTTCGTTACGTAGTTACGAACTTTGTTACATTAAATTTAATCATCAATACTCTGTTGTTCAAAATACGAAATTTGCAGTGTTGGCTTAGAAAAATACTTTAACCAATTTAACGTTCTAATAAGCTTGCATATAACCATTCTTACCTTTATAACAAAATCCAAATATCCATTTAAAATCAGCTTTCACCCGGCGCCGGTAAGCATCTTATTTATTTATTCACTGAAGAACGGTCAGCCCAAGTCGGCAAGCATCTGTACAGAGTCAAATGTTGAAACATATAGTACAATATTAATATTTTTTTTATTCATGAAGAACGGCCAGGCTGTACTGCTGTATGGTACAATATTAATATTATTAGCATAAATTGTTACTGCTGTATATACTTACAATTTAATGTAACATGTCATGCGAATGGCACTGGACGAACCAGCACGTAAAGTGTTTTTTGATTGTGCACGTGAACTGATGAGGCGTGGTATCCCCACCCCGTTGATGGCGTTGATGGAGTGGATGCATCGCTCAGGAAAGCTGGGATAACAGATTGACTGACGAAGCTGATTGAAGACCGTAAAAGTGTTTGAAGGACCAATTGGACGTAGTTGCATTAAAGATGGCACTCGAAAACTCTAAGCTCCCTATAGACGCTACCACGCAGACCCAATTACTGAAATATTGTCAATACAATGCATTACATTGAGCAGGTTTAACCCAAGCCCCAAGCTTACAAATAATATAAAACACCTAATATAAGCGCATGTAAGACTTGTACCAAAGAAATCATGCTTTTTTAAATGATATTAAAACTTACTTACAGCTCATATAATCCTCGGCTGCGTCCAGACGCTTCTCAAAACCTTGAACAATGCATTCCATTCGGCTGTGTCGATTTTACGATCCAAAAGTCCCAATCGCGTCGTTTCCATGCATCTTATCCTCCATTTTGCAAAACAGGTTTAGCAAACTTCATTTTATGACCCAAGCGAGCACGGCGTCGTTTTGCAACGCATTCCATGAGTCATCTATTGGAGATTTTACGAAGCGACGCCTCTGAAAACGAACAACGCAAGCACATCCGATCGACTTTGATCGGGCACATTACAGACGTTGTTTTACGTACTGAATTTGCAATTTGCGCAATTGGTATTTGCGATCATCAAACTAATGCACACTACTTTTTAATATTTCAAAAGTAGTAGTAGGAGTTTGCCCATCTACTAGTAACACTTGACATACGTTTCAAAATTTGCACTTACCTTAAACCTGCAAATTCATTACAGGATTATGGACGGAATCATGCTTTGATTCACTTTATTCGTCGCCTCACACCGATGTTGTACAAAATTTCCTGAAACACAACGCGAACATTTTATTACCTTCGCGCGTGCTGTGATCGGGCACCAAAGGAACGCAACGGAATGGAATCAAGGAATAACTTCATTGGGCATCACACCCAGCAGCAATGTTAATACCAAACGATGAGACAGATATGCTACACTATTGCAATAAAGTGTCTGTACTTGCCATCAAACTATAGGGTAGCGCGTTCAACCATACTATTTTTCACTTTACTCCGAGGCGTGGAACGATCCGTTTGCAACAACGTTTCAGCTATGAATGCAACGCTCAAATAAGTTTAACCAAGCGCTGCCAATTTTCCGGCGATCGCTGAAGCGTTTGTTTATGATACGTAGTTCAATTCGTAATGGATGCACACCAATTGATTCATGGTACATACATCTACAGTTAGCATGTAGAGTTGTCTAGGGCAATGTTCATACGATCGTACAATCGTTAAACCGTAAAACCAAATCATACCATATAATATTATGCTTATCTGAACTAGTCACGTTGCTTGAGCCTAGGCTAGAATAGCATTTCCATCATTTCAGTTCTAAAATTGAAAAAAGCTCATTTATCTTTCAAAAGTTTGGATAGCCATAGCTTTTTCTCCCTTCTTTTTCGTACGGATCATACCTTTTTTATTCATGAAATGTTTCACTGCAATGTTTCATGAATTGTTTCACAACATTTGACGATCGTGCCCCACGCGTAAGTTTTTATGGCGGGTTTTTCGTTTTATGCACTTCAAACCCTCGGTGACCTAAACTTTCACGTAGCCACACAATCTCTCGCTGAAATTATCTTGTTTTGCCTTCTCACTCAGGATCCCCTATTGTGTGCTAAATCTTTCGCACATCAACGGTCATGATGCATTCGCTTCAATTTCCAATTTCAATTCTTTTTCGTTTTTCTTTTCTATTCTACTCTGTTCTATACACTATCCTATTGGCGTCACCCGCGAAGCCAAGGAATTGTAGAGATCAGGTTTAATCGATAACATACATTATGTATGCGATCACACATTTTGTTGTCAGTATAATGAAGCAAAGCAAAACATATTCTAAACGTTCTTGGGACAGTGTGTAGAGCATGAAACGAGATCTTTAATAATTTTTACAGCCTCATTGTCACACGCAAAAGATTTCTTTCATCCTAAACTTGATTTTCCAACGGGATTGCGTGATTTTCATCAGGCATGTATTTACATGTTGCATCTGTGGTGACCAGATATATACTGTGGTAAATAGATCACCCTTGGTAAGCCAAGACACAGCCATGCGTTAGCTATAAGTTAGCTAGGACATAAACAGGCGACAAACATCACCTAGGGAGATACAAAACAAACCAAAACAAAATTTGTAAGCAAGATGAAGGCCAGGACAAGAACAAAAGATTTTGTTCTGCTTCATGTTTGTTTCTTCCAAGGAAGAAACGAATTTAAAGGAGGTAGGAGAGAAATTAAGATGGTTCGAGACACTTCCAGTCGGGTATAACAACGGCGGCATGTCCGTACCAAAAGGAGTCCAGTTCCAACTCAGGCTAAGGAAGGACCTGCCTGTGGAACTCGAAGGAAGAAAGAACCCTAGACGCCAGCTAGAAAGAAGGAAGGAAGAAATAAAACTAGAAGTCCAGTCGGAACCTCTAAACCCGTCATCCATTTATATTCCAAATTTTGGTAACCTCTTCTTTTTCCGTTTTCATCCATATAATTGTTTGCAAAATACCCGAAATCATGAAACCGCGTATGTAAACAGCGCCATCGTTCGCTTTTTCAGGCTGTCACAACTGTCACATAACTGTCATTTGTTCACATCTTTGTCCATGAAAAAGAAGAAGAACTTGGCTACCCATCTCTTGCTGGTTGAAAACTCATTTTGAGAGGTAAGCATTTGTGACGACCATTCCTAGGCCATTACATAATAACATATAGTTCGATGTAATATTGCCTCTGCATATCATTTAATAATAACATAACAATTTCTGCTTCCGTTCGGCCACACAGTACAGTGTCCTGAAAGGTTCCCAACAACAGAAGCAAAATGTCGGATCCCGTCGCTCGTCCCATGAAATTTCCATACACCTTCTCGGCAAAGCTAGCCCAGTTCCCGATTCAGCATTACTTTAAGAATCAATGGATCTGGCGTTATTACTTCATCGCTTTCGGCGTTTCCATTCCGCTGTTCTACAAAATCCACAAGCTAGGTAGGTATCCTTTCTCTTAGTTAGTGATGCCCTTTTATAGCTATCCTCCACTTTCCTGCTCACGCTTTTGCAGCTAACTCGCCTGGAAACCAAGCGAAATGGGCTGAGTCAAAGAGGAAGGAGCACGAGGAGCATCATTAAGCCATCAACGTTGGTCACCATTCAGCCCTCTAACAACTAGGTCAAAAGTGTATCGACATCGGCTAGTAAGAGGTCCTTTCTACTATCAACATGCGTGGTACGCTGGTTCCTGGAACCGGCCTGGTGTGTTGCGTATTTGAGACGGTGTATCTGTATGCTAGTGTGTACGCGCGCGTTTCGGAGTTCCATCACAACCATCCTCTAAGATTGGACAGTAATAAATTCTTGTGAAACTAATCCCGTTTCTAGCGTGCTTTGAAGTATTCTTCGTGTTCATTCTCACAATTACGCATATTGACCGAAAAGAAACTTAAGGAGCTACTAGTTCGAGGGGGAAGTCATCAAAAAATTAAGAAGGTTTAACAAACGTCGCTGCTGTGACAAGGAGGGATATAGAAAGTAACAAGCTTGGTTTAACGATACGGAAGAAACAAAACCATAGCTGGATACATCCTATAACAATAGTTCTCTGGATCCATCCAAAATCACTACAGCCTTGAAATTACAATGTAGTAATCGCTTCATCTGACAAACACCCTTACCAATATACTTTTTATTAACGTATCCTGTAGCTATACTTTCTGCTATTTCAACGTACTTGAACAGATCCATGAATTATCGCATACTGTGCATACCAGGTTTTATGGGAAAGCATATACTGCTATCACGATCATTAACGAAGGACATTATGTAAATGTAAACAATATTATTGCTGAAAACGAGAATACTGTTCTCGACGAATGGAAGATGTCATGCACGTATATATTACACATCTTTATTGGGACCAAGAAATGATCGTTGCGTTTCGAAGTGATTGTTGAATGCTTATTCATTTTGCATTAGCGCCGTTTGCATTTCAGAGAAGAAATTGTGATCTAATGCCCATTAGGCAAGCCAAGCAGCGAAATCAGCTTTTTATTATGAAATGCAAATCGAATACGGAAAAGGAGTAATCCAAACGAATCTATTTACAAGTACACGAATGTGACATACATTTATGAAAATAACGTTATGATAATCGTATTGTGATAGAATTTTTCAGAGTACCAGACAATTTATTTCATACTATTACCTATTTTATTGTAAAACCTAAGCATCCTACAAGCATATTACTCTCTTCTTACTTTTTGTAAAAATACGTTTAAACGAACACAGAACAAAAACCTTACATACACATACACACAAACACGCGCGCGCACACACACACACACACATTAACCTACTTCTTAAAAGCAATTTACAGGTTTGTGACCCTCGTATGTTCGGTATTGAAGTGAGATGCTGCCATTTCACATGGAAGTGCATGCGGTGTGGTTGCTGGGAATGTCCCTAATCGGTTGTATTCAGCATGTTGGGTGCATTTTACAGGAAGTCTGATGCCAATATGTTGGCGTACGTATCGTATCATCCGACCAAACTAATATGTACCACATGAAAGAAAGAAAAAAAAAAGATTCGTAATACCTCCGACTGCAAGCCCGAAACAGAAAAGGGATTCCCTTTCGCGAGGCTCACAAACACATATGCCTGTTTCTATGCACACATATGCCTCCATTATGCTGTGCAACCTTGTTCGTGGCGTTATAATTTAGCCTGTTTGTATGAACGCACTCCAAAAGCCTTGTTCAGGCACACTTTACCGGATCAGCTTTAATATTATACCTTTTTGGAGGGAATATTGAATTTTAAGTGCTTTATCTATCTGCCTGGAATTCATTCTAATTTCGATGAGAAAATATTATATATTTACATTCAATGCAATTGGTATAATTAATAACCGATTGTTTAAGTGAAAAAAAGTAAACCATCCTTTAAAAAAAGAGCAGTGGCACTAGTGACTTTGTTTACTGTATGATGATCCAGCCCTTCAGGTTGTGTCCTGGCGAAGCACACACACACACACACTGCATGCAGTGATAATAGGATGGAATATTGAAAAAGCAGTACTGTTTCTAAAATCAGCAAAAAAAATTAAAATGTATTAATCCATTTATTTTATTTTTATTTTATTTCGATTATGACGGCACAATGTATTAATCCAGTTGGCAATATTTTTCTACCAGCTGTGAAACATTCGCTCAAATCATACTTACACAATCGTACCCCAGTATGCTGTAGAGTTGAAGATTTTATAAAGCTGCACCAAATTCACGACTCTGCTATTTTCCATGTACTCCGCTAACTCCATTTACGGTCTTAGACGTTTGAACTTTCTGATGGTGCCCGGACTTCTGCATATCACTGGGCTGGAAAGGGAGTGTCAATTCTTTGCACCGCTTCGCAACATACTGTTCCAGCTCGCGACCGATTCTAATGAATTGTTAAAGACGCATGATTAGCACCATGTTCCATGATGAGGTTAATTTTGCCGCCATGGATAAATGTATGTAAGTGATAATTTACCAGAAGCCGTTCGACCCAAGATTGGGTAGGAAATGTGCCATTGAGTCATGGCCAGAAAGAAAACGGTTATAGTGTCAACCAGGAAAGAGGAGACACAAATTCAACAGCAAATACAAATACTTACCGGTACACGTCCGTCTCGTCGGTATTGTAGAGATCACAGTTACGGAATACCAGCTGCACATCGCTCAGCATCTGTTCGTTGATCTTGTAGTCACCCATGTTCAGCTTCGACTTGATGCGCGCAAAGTCCATCGGGTTTTTGATGACGGCGTAATAGTCCGGGACCTCCTTTGCCGACACCGGTCGATTGAAAGGCCACGAACTCGGGTGCTTTAGGATATCGTCGATCAGTGTGTAGAGCGCGACCGAGTTGAGCGGTAAATCCTCACCGGTGCGGCGTGATCGCCGAGCAGCCGTACCCACCCTCAAGCGCGCCACCGTGTCCTCCTCCTCGTCCCCGATGTACACGGATGAGCGACGCTGGCCCTTGGTCGAACGAGCACTAATGCGCGGCTTCTTGGTGGTAGCGTCGTCGTCACTGCCCGCAGCAGGGGATACGCTCATCTTCCGCCCACCGTTGCTAAGTACTGCTCGACGCGGCCGTTTGCTCGTATTGGCTGGTGGCGACAGATCCGGTTCCTCGGTGAGCACCCGTTTTCGCTTCGCGCTCGATACGCTGATGGCGCGCCTGGTTCGCATTGCTGCGCCTGCGCGTTTGCTATCCGCACGTGCTGTCGCAGCACCGTTCGGAAGCATTAGATTGCGCCGCTTCCTTCGCTCGTCACGCTCGTCGTACGAATCCTCGTCATCCTCCCCTTCCTCTTCCCGGTAGGCACCGTTCGTGACAACTGTGCTGCGGCTGCTACGCCCCGTGTGTGTGACCACTATCGTCGGTTTAGTTTTGGCTCTCGGTTTGGCCTTTCCAGCCGGCTGTTTCGATTTTTTCATACGATAATCCTCATCACTGCCGTCATCCTCCCTGTCGTCCTCGCTCTCACTGTCATCGGACAGTGAATCCTCCTCGTCAACGTTCTGGTGCTCCTCCATATCACCCTGTTCCATCTGTTCCTCCTCAGCCTCTTGCTCCTCACCGTCCTGGTCCATCTCCTCGTCGTCCTCCTCCTGCTCCTGTTCTTCCTCCTCCACCTCATCCTTCTCGTCATCTTCATTCGCCTCATCCTCCTCCTGCTTGGTGACTTCGTCCTCCACCGATTCCTCTTCATCCTCCGACATGTCTTCCTCTTCCTCGACCCATTTGAAGATTTTCTTCTTCTTTGCCGGCGCACGTTTTTCTTTGAAATTTTCCGGCCGGCAGCGCATACAGTACCAGTCGCCGGCCGGTACCTCCTTCAGCTTCGGCTTCAGGCAGTACGTGTGGCAGGCACGGTTACATTCGTCGCAAAGCAGCGTCAACCCCGGGTCACCTTTGCGACGGCAAATCATGCAGCAGATACGCTCGGCCGACCGTGACCAATGGATCGCATCGTACAGCACGTTGTAGTGTAGGAACAGCTGCGCAAAGCAGGTCGACCGCATCAGCGACACCTCCCACTGGACCAGATTTTTCAGACCCTGGTACTGCTTTTGCATCATGATGTTCCGATCCTTGTGCTCCTTCTTCGGTCCAAACGGATGCCGTAGAAACTTCTGATCGATGCACTGTGCCACTTGCAAAAGGGCTCGCGCAAGCGCATGTACGCGCTGCCGCAACGTTTCAGATTCGTGCAGCGGGAACCCTACCTCGTCGCAGTCTTGCGTCTCATCTAGAAGCGTGACTGTTGTGTCAGGCAGGCTGTAGCCTGGATTTGACGCATCCGACAACAAGCGCTCTAGACTGTCACGACCAGAATCATTGTCGGCAGGATGCTCATCGAGATCCTCTTCTTCCTCCTTTGGCTGTTGTTGTTCTGCGTCCTGCTCTTGCTCTTCCTTACCATTTGTTTCATCCTGCTTAACGAGCCGCTTGGGACCCCACTGGAGTGGTCTGTCCGTCTGGGGATCATACGAACTGGCTTCCAGTGCTTGGCGCCACTTATCTCGATCCCGCACTCGCATTACGCCGAGATAGCCGATCGTTATCTTCGCCTCCAGCTCCAGCAGATTCTCCAGAAACACCGCCTCCAGTATTTCGTTCGGATCCGTACCGGCGTCGCAGCTAAAGTTGGGCGCATCGTAACGCTTCTGGTTGCGGCTAACAATGTCGCACAGTATCGCCGCCCGTTCAGACTCATTCACCGACAGCTTGTCGACCGGGCATTTTTCGATGTGCGTTACAATCAGATCACGCTCGCATTCGAGCGTTTCACGTAGCTGCTTCTCGCGGGCGCCACGCACGTTTAGGCTGCGTATCAATCCATCCAGCTCCTCGGCAGTCGCGTAATAGCCCCAGCTAACTGTTTGTGTGTGTTTTTCCGTATGCACCAGGCAGTTTTCCGCGTTGGCTGTGCACATTAAAAGCTCTTGATTGGTCAATGGCGGCATTGGGTAGCTGTTGGGGACGGGAACCGTTGTGCTACCATTCAGCGTCCCATCGGTTCGAGGTTCTGTCGAGTTTGCCCGGGAATTTGACGTTTCCGTTTGCTTTTGTTTTTGTTCGATTCTCTCCAATTCGGCACTGCCCAGCATGAGCAACTTCTCGTACACTTCCTGACCCGGTGCACACTTATCTGTCTCCTGGTTCACATTTTCTGTCGCTACTGCTTTCGCATCGAGCATCCCCGCGACAGCGTCCGTACCGGCGCACCGCATGATGGCTTTGGTGATGTACTTCTTGCGCTGATCCTGTGCACAACACGCTAGACCGGGAATATTCGGTGTTGGTCGATCCAAGCAACGGCCCGCATATGTCCGATCGTGCTCCACGAACAGCCCCGGCAACGATTCAAACAGCCAGTAATTGCGGAAGCAACGATCCGAACCGAGATAGATCTGATAGTCGAAGAAATCTTCCTTCAAGCGTTCCGATTCTGTTTGCAGTACCTTCATCTGTCGTTGCGCCTCTGCATCGATCCGGTTGCACTGCTCTTCCAAGCGCTCCACCAACTTCTTTCGGTGTTCCTCCCGTGCTGTGGTATCGCCTTCGAAGGCCACCAGCTCTCGTTTCATGTCTTCTCGCGCTTGATTCTTCTGCGAACCCGTCTTTACTGTCAGTCGACGCTGCGCGTACCGATTTGTTTGATAATTGTTCCGTGCGGTTCGCGCACGTTCCACCCGTTCCTCGACCAACTCGCGGACGCTACTGTACGTGAGCAGTTGGTGGATCAAACAGCACAAGATCTGAATAATGTCCCCGATCGATAGCTGATACACCGAGTGCGAACTAAGGGCACGTAAAATATGTGGATAGTCCCGAACCAGCCTTAAACCCGGATCGTCTGCGCTGCTGTACCCGCCTCGATTATAATACCGGTGTTTGGCGGCCTTCTCCTCTACGAGCGCACCGGACGAAAGAAAGTGTAGCCGCAACAGCTCCGACACCGTCGTCGAATCTATTGGCATTTCGCTCAGCTTCGTGCAGTAGTGTTTCTCGCACCAGAGCATCGTATCACGTGCCCGTGCCTGTTCTGGCACTGTTTGCCGTTTGAGGGCGAGATTCTCCACACGCTCGTAGCCAACATCCACCTCGTTCTCCTCCTCCAGCTGTTGGGTGAATATCGCGCTTAGAAGCACCTGAAAGATGTCACTCAGTGGCCCGTTCACCTCGCGCAAAATGAGCGCTCGCTCTAGCAGATGCATTGTTAACCCGCCCGAGAATTTGCTCCGTATCGCAAGCAAATCGGAAAAGGAATTAAGAAATTCCAGTATAAAGACAAAGTTGCCAAAATGCTTCGATGTGATCAATGGTCGCACCGAACGTATCGGTGGCATTGGACGTTGATCGGTCAGCTCTTGATCTTCTAGTACGGCATTGTACTTCTTTAACGCTAGTGTGGAAAGCTGCAGTAGCAGCGCCTTTTCCTCCTCCAGCCGTTTCTTGGCTAACGCTTCCCGTTCTAATTTTAGCTTCTGAAGGGCTATTTCTTCCGCCATCTTCTTCGCCTTTGCATCCAAGATCGCAGGTTCAGTTGTTTTTTCGATGTACTTTGCAATGCTTTGCTGCTTACCGGTGCTGCTCTTTTGCTTCTCCTTAGCTGGACCCTTCTTTTCCGCGCTGTTTGCTGCTTGTTTTTTCGTTTTTAATGGCTTCTCTTCGTGCTGCTGCTTCTCACCGTCCACGGCGTCTGTTTTAGTAGCTCTTTCGGTGGGGGTAATCTTTTTCTTGGCTGGTTTGCTCGCGCCACCGACCTCGCTACGTTCAGCATTCTGTTTCAACCGCTTAGATTGTTCGAAGTTCGGTGCTTGTCCCAAAAATACCTGCTCGTCGGTCCAGCCTTCATCGATCACGAATTTGGCCAGCGAGTCCGCCTTGATGCGCAGCTGCCCTCCGGGGCCAGCTTCAACATGCTGTTTTAGAAAAAGTTTGCATTTATCTCGCGTTAGGGCGCTACGGTCGCGTTTCACATTCCCGGGAGTTACATTCCACACCCTTGGTGTCATACTATCGTTGGCCGTCACTTGGTACATAACGGGGTCGACGCTTTGAGTGCTAAAAATGTAAAAAAAAAAACATTATAATTATAATCATTTATAATTCACAATATCAATATATATATATATATACAGATGCCTTAATTGATGAATAAGGGAAAACTATTAGAATATTTTACAAATGCATTAATCTTTTTAATGTATATTCATATGCATAGTCCGTAATAATTCATTAAATAAATAATAAATATATTCATATGTATCTTACTTGTCCACTAGAACGCTCGATATGACAGCCCTGCGAAACGCTTTTAGCGACAAATCCATCGCATCGACGATCTCTCCTTTAAACAGGTGATCTTTCACGAAGCCGTAGACGTCCTCGTGCATTTCATTTATTGAGGTGCGTTGAGTGTGCGACGCAACCAGCAGGAACGGTCCCTTCACGGCATCGGGAAACGTTTTCAGCAACTTTCGGGCGGCCTTTTCCGATTCGAGCGCTTCCGAATATGTTAGGTTTGGACGCCCGGTCATCGCACAGCTCCAAACCATCGATGATATGAGCATGATGCGATGAAAGTAGTCTCTGCAAAGTAAAACGTAAAAAACATGTTCAAAAATAAGCTATGTTACTGTGTTAATTAATATGCGTTGCTTTCAATGAATGTTGGAACACTATTGCGATCTGCAAAATTGAGCTACCATTCCAATACCGAACCTGCAACAAACTTCATCTTAATTATGTCCTTACATCCTAAGGTAATGATATCTTGTATCGCAATCACATTCTGGACAGAGCGTTAGTAACACATCAAAACGATCACTGATACATGAATCAACAACGCTACAGAGAACGCAGCAAACCTGCTGCATGTAATTTGCTTACACGCACAGTGAAAAAACGCACCACATATAGGACAATCTCCCATCTTCCAGACGAATATTCTCTGTGTAAGAGCTATTGCTTCTTTTTCGTTTTTGATCTTTCGACCGTTTTTGGTGTTGTCCATTGCAGAGCATAGTTGTATTATCCATAGTTGACCAGTCTGCTCTGCATATACGTGTAGAGCTGCAGCATACTCACTCATAATTGCTGAATATTTCCCCGGTGGGCTGACAGAACAGCACCTCATCGCTGTCTCTAAGCCGTTCCGCCGTGGACGTCTTTTGGAGGACCTGCCGCCTGAGCAGCGGCATTGTTGAATCGGTGACGGTTTGATTGGTGCGCTGCTTTTGCTTCCGGTGTGGAGTAGTGTGGCGAAACGGTCGGCCCTACCTCTGTTGAACTAAAAACGCTTACTGCTTCACTGCTTTGACTGTCCTTTCAGCGCTGTTTGCCACTACACTTATGCCCAGCAAATGAAGTGACGCCGGCGGATACAACATGAGTGCTCTGCTTTGGATTGGCATAAGATACGCTGATACGGGTGTTGTTTTCTCTGCGGAACTTTTGTGGCAACCAGAATACAAAACCCAAAATGCTGTCGCTAGCGATGGCGTCGCAACTGAAAAAAACTATACACAGATATCCAACACCGTGAGCCCGAGAGCGCGAATCGCAAGCTTGTGCTGCTTTCAATGACACAACGCTATGCCTGAAATGACAGCCCAGCATTATGCTGAACGACGCTCCCTTGTCGTAAAGCTGCAGACCCCAGACGGTTTTGTTAAAAGATTTGTGTAGTCCTCCGTAGGGATCGCTGCAACCCTGCAACCGCTGCTGCAAATTCGTTGCACACTGGCATAACTGGTGGTCATATGAAGAGTTTATTTTGCGATTATTCATGAATTGAGTGAAAGTACTTATATTTTATGATTAATTTTTTGTGGACAATAATGGTGATTTTTTAAGTAATCACGTATGTAAAATAATACTTAATTATCGCAGCTTAATATGCTGCGTAAATGATAATTATAACATAGCCCTATGGACAGATGAATGCCGTTGTTTCAAGCATCTATTCTGAACACGACTGCTGAGTTATGCTGGAAATGTATATGTTTATAATTGTGGATGGGTGTGCGCACAAGCTGAAATTAGCTTGCACTGCGGAATCAGTATTGCTCGCTGTTTATGAAAAAGGGCGCGAAACAATATTTTTCAAACGAGTGTAATCGAAGATAATAAACTATGAAAAAAAAATCGAGCATGACGAAGAAATGATATTTGTATGGCGTAAACGACATTAGACGGTAAAATCTGTTCAATTCTACTCAACCTGCGTAGAGAAGCGGAGATACGCTTTTAAATTTTCAACGAAACCTTCAGCTTAGAGGGAAATAAAAACCATAATAATCTGTTGAACTACAACCATAATCAATTAATATTGCATTCATTTAGATTTGGAGAGAATTGGCAAAACTTATAAAAGCAGTTTAAACAAATTAACTTTCGAACTACAAAGAATGCCTACTATTCATACTTCCTAACGAAAATTCCATGCCATCCTCGCGTAATCGTTTAGATTCAAATAGGTGATTTTCTAAAATCGTCCAAACTGTCAAACTGGATTGTGTGGACAAAAAGTAATTACCGCACTGACATGATCTGCTACACATTTTCACAAAATGCGAATTTTTAATGATTATTTTTTACATTATTGCTTAGCCAATATATTTTTTTAAAATGTTTCATTTCGTATCCGAGTTGGTCGTAATTGGATAAAAATTCGAATCATCGAATTAGTGAACAGTGGTAAACAGAGCGGATTTTATTTCAATCTCACGTACTTTACTACTTCACCATTTTCTTTGCTTTTGAAACTACGCAAAAAAAATCTTAAATAAGTAACGCAATTTTCTGACCTTGCCTGTAAAATTTCCGTGACCTGTTTTTTATATTTTGATGGCAACACATTGTTATTTTGGGATTTGCAGAAATCTGTCAAATGCAGATTGTCATAAACATACATCCCAGAATTACTCAATTCGATCAAGTTAATTTCGGTAATATTATCAACTAGCCTGCCCAAAACTATTGTAGGGCACGACAAATATCTCGTGAGTACCAGGAAGAACAAGAAAATTCATCAGTGGCGCATTAATTTGGTGAGGTATATTTTTATATACATTGCGCAAGCCGATGAAAACTATTGTAACTATTGAATCAGTCTTATCCCTTAGTTCTCCTGCAATTCAGCATGTTGACTGACGAACCAGAGGTCAATCCGACCGAGCAAGCCGGTGGCAATCGTGTTACGAACGAAGCTCCACCGACGGCGTCCGGCGATCACCAGCTCGCCATATCAACCTCTCAAGAGGAACCAGAAGAACGGTATTGCTGGGTGTGTTTTGCCACCGAAGAGGATGACAAGTATGCACCCTGGGTGCAACCGTGCAACTGCCGCGGTGCTACAAAATGGGTACACCAGTCTTGCCTGAAGCGATGGATCGATGAGAAGCAGAAAGGTAATCCATACAAAAGCATCAGCTGTCCGCAGTGTCAAACCCGGTACATCATCATCTTGCCGTCCATGGGAAGCTTTGCGTTTTTGCTTGAGCGGGTCGATATCATCGCTAAACAGCTAAGTCCGGGGATGGCAGCCGGTGCCATCGTTTGTTCGATCTACTGGTCCGCCATAACGTTCGGTGCGGTAACCGTACTGCAAACGACAGGGTTCGAGCGGGGACTGTCGATGATGGAACAGGCCGAACCGATCGTTCTGTTGTTATGCCTGCCGACCATTCCAGTGGCGCTGGTAATTGGTCGGATGTTCCGCTGGGAGGACATCGTGCTGCGGTTCCTTCAAAACCGGCAATTCGACATCCGAAAATATCCCGTAATTTCATTAATGTTGCCTGTAACGTAAGTAAATCCTGACGTGCCCTTTGTCAAAATTTTAGTGAAACCTTCATACACAACAAATATTTTTATTTCAGCCATGAACCAAGTCCTAACTATCCGGAAGCTTTCCCCAGTAACACGATCAGCACATCTGAGCCACTGTCCGTGACGCGCATCTTCTGCGGTGCCTTGCTGCTACCAACTGTGTCCACTATTGTAGGGAAAATTTTTTTTAAATCGGTGAAAAATGATCTGCACCGAACACTACTAGGAGGATTCGCGTTTGTGGTGGTGAAGGGTGTATTAAAGATTTACTTCCATCAGAAGAAACATAATCGTGCCAAACAACGTCAGATACTTGATTACACACCAGAGAATGTGCGAAGGTATTGGATTCGCAACCAACCACCGGAGGGAAATGATCGTCCTGGTCTATATGCACAGGAACAGGGAGTATTGGTACTACCACTTATCGAAGGGCACGACGAGAATGTAATTAACGGTGTCGTGTAGCACCATATGCATCCGGGCAGTGTGTGATATTTTTTATGAAATTTACATGAACTTAATTCTTTTTTTTTTGTTATATGCTCTATTTCCATTCTTTTATTGATTGAATTTATAAATACTGGATGCAGTAATAAACTTTATTAAACTGTAAAATATATTCCCAGCTTGTTTTTTTCTATTCTTACTGACTAATGATATGTCTGTTTTTTTTCATCTACTATCGCATTGCCAAGCAAGCGTTTAAGGGACGGAAAAAATAACAATATGATGATTGATTTTAGTTTTGATCCGGTACAATACAAGATTCCGCCGTGATATCACAACCTGGGAATGTTATGTACTGTAAATTAGTATCTTCTTCCGGTACACAGGCACAAAATTGAATGCTCCGAGCGTCACTGTTCGCATCACCATCGGTAACAAGCTTTCTAGGTCGACCCACCCACGATCGTTCTTGGCCAGTACCACTGCGATTCGTGCACCATACCCGTGTGCCCGTCTCAAGCTTCCACTCAACATTACAGGAAGGGTATTGTTGATCATTTTCCTTAATATCTTTTGCTTTAGCAGCACGATCCAATACGTGTTGATAATAAGCCGTATCCTGTCCCAGTTTATCAAAGTACCGTCCAATTAGTTTACCCACGTAATGATACGTTTTATCGTAGAATTCCTTCCACGTGAGTAGCTGCTGTAATTCCGATTCGTTCAGCGACGAAACATCGCTCAGTTCAACGGAGTATTGATTAAATTCACCAGTAACGAAAGACCGCGTTGCATCATGTCCTGAAACAAAACAAACCCTTAGCCTGCATAAACTACATGACTGGATAGTCAGTATGAAGAGTATTTACCTACAAACATGTGATATGATTGTCCAGGTCCATAATGTTTGAAACCTTCCGTGACGTCGTAAACGTGCCCCAAAATGACCAGATACAGTCGTTCGTTTTCTTTGCCGTTGAACTTCGATAGCTCAGTCTCAGTGAATATCTGTTCACCATTCTGTGCCTGTAACTGCGCTCTTTCGTCGGCCATAAAAAAGGCACTATCGAGTATTTGTTTTCGTTTCGACGCCAACATATAAAACAATATTATACCCAATGCGACAACCACCGAGTGTCGCCAATAGGTGGCAACGTTAAAACCCATCACGAATAGTACAGACAATTATTGTTCCAGTCGTTCACGTTGAACTTTCGATGCACATTTCGTTTGTTTGTTTTGGTTAGTTTCGCCATTTATCCACAAAACAAACTGTCATTCTGTTGTGATTGAAATGTCGTTGCAGCGGCACGTCAAATTTCCGAAAAGATTCCAAAATTGTTCAATATGCATTTATGTTGTTCCATTTTCACTTGGCAGTGTGAAATTACCAAAAAGGTAAACGATAAACCACATCGATTCGTTCTGCGCAATCCATCACAAGTCAATGCAGATCATTCCACGATGTTCCAGTACCTTTTTGGACAACCAGAACCTTTTTTCTTTTCCGTCAGTTAAATTGTCATCTGTCAAAACAATGCTTTCTGTTCGGCCGCTCCGTCTCAGCAGTGTGTGGTATTGAATTAAAGATTACATTAACATTTCCACAGATCTTCACAATGCCTTTATCCTCCATGGACGATAGAATCGAAGCGCAGGTATTTAATGTTTAAATAAACCGTATTCGCTTTCACTTCCAACTTCAAATAATCATCTTCACAGAGCTATCCCGACAGTGCGGAATCACAGAAAGCTAAAGAAATGGAAAGGCGCCATAAAAGAAACGAAGATTTGGCTCGCTTCATTCTATCTCGAACTTCAATCTACCGTAAGCTTGCAAACGGAGAGCGTCCCCATCGAAATGATTCTATTATTCCTTCCCTTCGTTGTAGTACACCGCATCAACAAGACAGTGTCGGAAACTGCCGCCCGGTATAGGCTACAGGAGATCGCCCAAGCCGTTTTTGCGAGCCTGCAACAGTACCCAATTCTGGCATTTGCGGTAGCCATTGTGATATTCACGTTCACCCTGCCGTTCTTGATATTTATCTTCTTCACAATGACTACAGCGGTGATGGCCTTCACCGGGTTCGTGTTGGTAGAAGGCGCACTAATAATGGCTGCTTCGGTAATGCTAGTAAGTTTGATCATTGGCGTATTTTTAATTATGGCCATCGTAGGGCTAATGTTTTTAACGGGATATTTTTGCATATCCCGCGTGTACGAATGTGTAACACGATTTGAAATGGATGATTTGAGAGAGTACCTGCGGGACCACTAGTTTGTAAGGTAGGTTTTGTGATTATGTTGAAATTTTATTTGTTTTCTTCCTGGTTTTTGTACTTAATTTCACATTAGTACTATACGAACAATTTGTGAGAAAAAATCAGTATACTTTTGAAGAAGTCAGACAGTAGCAACAAGCATCTGTATGGCTGCGTTCGTGATTTAAATTATTCCGTATTTATGCAGGGTGTGGGATGTTAGATGATTTAGCACTGGAAAAAGTTATCATCACTGAACAAATATTCTCGAATAACGTATGCCAACTATGAACAATGTATGTTATATGTTCGATCTGGTTCAAATGAACTTGGGTTTTGGGAGAAAATTGTATAATAAAGTGTTCTTTCATGGCAATTAGTATAGTTAAACATTTTGTGTAAATATATTAAATAACTGATAGGAGTTATAAAATCCGAAGCCTGCCATCGGCTTTCACAACATAACCGAATTGTATGTGTTACGCTTCGAAGTAACAGTCGGACTGTTGGATCCGCTGCTTATTGGAACGATCCACGAAGGAGGATCGATCGTTAGAACCTACGAGCAGTGTCTCTTATTTGGCTTTGATGTTTTCTAAGGGTTCTTAAGCCAGACGAGTTAGCCTTTTGTCAATCAATACAAGTTTTCTGGTACTGCATCATTCGTACTACATCAAACTTAGAGCTCCTCCCAAAGACTTGACTATTGGGGTTTTAGAAAAAATTGCGATGCACATAGTATGTGAGCCAGATGGGAGTTCATACTGATCCTGCCATGCGATAGAACTATGAATGAGGTGTGCATGCGATTCAATAACACTTTTTCCTGACTCAGTAACTTATTTAATGTTTCAGTATCAACCGCTACGTTTATTCTATCGTATGCTAAGTTTTGTAGGAGCTCACTGCATCCTTGCAATTGCAGAATCCTGCATCCTCGTTATACTAATAATTCATCTTTTTCTGTTCCATCATCCAAACTGCTTCGTTTTTTCGTCCACAGCTTTATATTTCGCCCTATTTTTAAATTTATGAACGTACATTTCGCTGTAAAGCAAGATAGCCGTTTAAATTTCCTTGTTTTCATTTTTTTCACCATGCTTTTTGTTTGTTTTTTTTTTCATATGTGCGATATTTTATCATTATGCGGTTGTATTTCTGTGAAGAATACGCGATTTGATTTCCTCATGTAAAACATGAGATAGTTTGTAGCCATTAACTATTAATATAATGCAAATGGAGAGAGTTCAACAAATTAGTACCTTAAAAATTGTTGATATGCACATAGTTTGACTTCTTCAATGCAATGCAAGCAATGCGTGACACGAAATTATTGAATTAACAAATTAGTGCCGATGTAATTACAATCTCGTAGCTAGCGTGAATTCACTCGTAGAGATACTTAATTCTATTGCGATATGAATGACGTCAGAATAAATTTTAAGTATCGCTTTAGCATACTCGTTTGATGTTGAGTTGTTTTACTGGAAATACGAGAAATAAAAATAACAACAAAAGCTGCTAAAAAAAATAAATTTTGTTTTCTAAACACGCTTCACTATCAACAATGAGCATTTGCCTGCGTGTGTGTGACGTTCGGTTAAATCGACGGATATGTGTGCATGTGTACGTGAGCGCTTGCGATTGAAAGAATGAAGTGAAGTATTTACGAGTCTGTAGTAAGGGGCAATACCAAGAAGAACACAACGGCACCATTTGTAGCATTTCTTGAGCAGGTGGAAAAAAAACAAGAGAGCGTGGTTGCTCTCTCTCTCACTATCTTTCTCTCTCTCTCTCTCTCTCTCAGTATGCTCTCACGGATGTAAAGCAAATCAATCGAATCGTTGTTTCGAGAGACTGTGAAACCCTACTGCATCACTCGTGGGATCGTGCTCAACCGCTCTGTTGGCCTTACATGAACGAAATGGGAAAGGGATGTAAAATATACTCAATCTTTTTCTTGCTATCTCGTTTTTCTTCACTGTTCTCCGTTCCATCGAGCTAAATGGTTCTCCAGCCAGCGCTAGCACGGCCAATAAGTCAGTGAACGAATCAAACGAGCAGCCAGTTTTCCACCATCCGTCTTCGTATGGTAGGCCCGCTGTGCATTTTCCTCCCCGCTTTCAGCTTTACTGTGTATGGTTGTACACGGTTTGCATTGCAGTGAATTTTCGTGAAAAAAACAGCGAACAGCTTCCATTCGAATTGGTGCGTGGCTCGAGATTCGTGATTGCAATTTAGATATTTGTGTGTGTCATTGTTTGTATATTTTTTCCCCAATGAAGATTGTTTTCCTCATTTGAAGGGAAAGCGTTAAAAATACACCCCCGGCACACATGTGTGTGCGTGCGCGTATTTTTAATGTGTTGTAGCGTGTATGCTATTGTGGGTGTGTGCGCGCGTGTGTGTATGCACGAGTGTTTATAGACGCGTGTGCGAGAGTGTACGTTCATTTCACATAAACCTGTTTTTTTTTGTTTTACTTGGTGCACGGTCCTAGATGACCTGTGCGATAATTTACACTAAAGAATCACTGAAAACAATTTAACAGGGTAACCCGTGCAAGATAGTAAGAAAGAAAATATAATTAAGTTCTTCGTTTTATGTTACAGAATAACACAAAAGACGAGAAACATTGTCTGTGAGTAGTAGACATTATTGCAAGTGTAGAACGGGTGGAAAAGTGCATATTGAAACCCTTAGAGAGCAGCTGGTTCTTCCACATCCAAGCAGCCAATCAACCGTCACCACTTCGAAACGGTAGGTGCATTCAGTTCTCTTCGCGTCTATTGATGATGAGTAATGTATCCGGTTAAAATGCATGCAGCATAAATTCAACGGTGTAATTCCGTGTAAATTGGTAGTGTGGTGCAAAACTGTGTAGGCAGGAAAGGAGCGGAAAAGTGAAGAATCGTTCCAAGTAATACAAGTCGAAGGTGGAATCGATTAGACAACTGGAAGTGTGAGGTAGGGAAACGTTAAACCAATAAAACAAACATCGCCTTCAGCCGCAGGGAAGAACGAGAAGGAACGATGCGTTTTTTTGTGTGTATTTTCATTGGTTAAATTTCCCAGCAAGGATTGCCAATGTTATACGCGGGGGCATTTAAATGACGTGATTAATGCATCAATCAACGCACGTCCAACACCTTTCCTTTTCATCGGTCAACAAATCCCAACAACATCTATTCCGTCACCACCATTAGAGACGGCCATCATATCGGTGTTTTTTTTTCTTTTGTGAGGTTTATGGTTTGGAATCAAATGTACGTTGGTATGTGTTAAGTAGTTGCCACGCAGGGCAGCAGTGTACGAAAGGAAAATATCAAAATGTGTGAACAGGAATCCTCCATGTCATTCATTTCATTCGGCTTTACCACACTACTAAGTATAGATTTTGCACACAAATGGGAGATGATTAAAGAAAGGAAAGGAACAGAAACGTTTATCAATCATCGTAATCACACACCATCCTACGGTGTAGTTTTTTTTTCTTTCTATTTTTTTATATACATTGAAATAACACAGCGACCCCATGGTACATGGTGGCAGAATCTCGAACTATTTAACGTGACCTGGTCTTACTCACCCTATCGCTTCAGTGATACGATATGTATAAAAAAAAAACAGATTAAAAATGCGAACTTCTCTCTTCCTAGTGTCCACAAAATCATTACTAGAGAAAACAATTTAAGAAGAAACCCATTTCCACTAGATTTCTAGCTCCTATAAAAGTGCTTGTTTCATTTTTCCTTTCTATATGAATGTAAACAAATCAAAATGGCTGCCGCGTGACGCGGTACGCTACTTGGCAGGATAGTTTTGTGCACGATTTTTCTCGTGCTGCTTAAAAGAAAGCATCAAAAAGGGTGTTTTGGCACATGTGAATCTTCTTGTTAGCAATGGAATATATTTGTGAATGATAGATTCTGGGAAAACATGTAGTTTCGTGCATGTGAATGATATCAATAGTGTAAAAGTCAGTGGTCGACAAACAAGCGGAAATAGCTTAAATTTTGTTTTGAAGACAGATTTTTACATAAGTGCTCCATTATTACCATAATAGCTGGCACGACAGATACCATTTGTCATAAAATTTAAATAACTCAGTAATCTTCCTAATAACAACGAAACTCATTAGTTATTCTTGATGGCATATACGAGCTTACGAGCAGAACGATAGCTTTCTTTCTTCGATCGTTTTCAGTTTCTACATATCTGACCCGAAGAATATTTAACATTGCATGTAAGCGTTACGCGTGTATAATTTGCTTAAAATGTCATGTAATAGTTTTCCAATCGAGCGCAGAAACAAATTTTCTTTAATGAAAACGATTGAACTTTTATGGAGAAAGCTACCAAATTTCATTCCGCATCGTTTATGGTGAGAAAAAGCTCAGGAGATAAAAAAGTGGCCTTGCCGACCACTGGCGTCAGCGAAATGCAAAGAAGACGCCTGAAAGTATGTCTGAAAGTACAGGCCATCAATAAACTACGTTAGCAGAGAGCTAACGTCTGAGAAGTTAAATGGCTTATTTCTTGAAATAATGGATTGGTTAAAAATGGTTTATAATTTTTTGTGTGAAGAATCTCATCGTGTTTTAATCCTTTTGCTATGCAATGAGCTGCTTTATCGTGTGCATGTATGCGTACGCTTGTTTCGCTGCTTGGTGTGCGTGCCTCGTTGTTGGGCCATTTGGGCCTAGGGTGTGTCGAATCCAGGCGGTATAAGGGTTGGCCTGAAGGGTGCCGAAAGATGTCTGGAGATTTAAAGCATGCAGAGAGCATGCATACGCATGTTGGGTCTTTCGGTAGAGAAACGTTCTGCTCTCCCATACTTTGAGCATCATTCTCTACTCGTAACAGCATATAGCAAAGAGAGTGGCAGTACGCCACCTAAGAAAGTACGGTGCAGAAGTGGTCCACATGTTGTGGATCTTTTGGATGTTTGCTGATTTTTTATGTTTATTCAACTAACACATAGACGAAAAAGATAACAATCTGTTAAATGGTGTAAAAGGGACCAAAAATATCAAACCTCCACGATAGCAGACTTATAAAAAAAATACCTATTTGTGTGTAATAAATGATCATATTGATAGAAGAAATGTTTAACACTCTAAAGAAAGTACCCTGCGGGTAAAAGCTAAAGAATAAAGATAGTAACTATTATAGGTGTAGATTACGTCACTTCGTAATAGGTTATAGTCATTTTACTAGTTTTATTCAAGAAAAGGAAACCCATTTTTAACATCTCTTTGCTTTAGTGTAAACTAAAAAAAAAGTAAAAATATCAAGCTTAAGCTCTTCGAAATTGTTTACAAAGTAAGCGACAATACAAAGACATTAAATCGACAATACAACAATAAACTTTTCTTGATTCTTTACGCAGGAAAAAGGCTGTTTGATAATGCAATATGGTTTAATGTTTTAATGGACAGAACACATTTTTAAACAATTAAAAAGTAACACAACGTGTACAGTCATTGCAATCTTGCACGAATAGTAGTAGGTCCATTCATCCACAGATAGAACCGATGAATGAAACGTTAGTGTGCCCCTAGCTTTCCCGCTGATTGTCGCTATCGTCCGCCAGATGACGCCACCGAGAATGCTTCCAAAGTAAATGCTGCTGAATGATCGTACAATTCATTTCAGTCCTGCCTGGGACCTGTATACGCTGTTGAACAATAACTACCCGTTGCAGGTCCTTGACAATCAAGCTATGGTGTTAGGAAGAACAGAAGAATAGAAGAAAAATGCCGCACCAGTGTGCGTATTATGAGGGTTCCAATATTTCGCCTGGACTCTTGCTGTATCTCCCTCACTCTCTAGCACCTGCTTGCATCCATTCACTCGAGTATGGGACCGTGACCTATCTTTTTGTTGCATGTTTCCTCTGCGTTTGTTTTTCGCCCTCTGCTTCGTAAGCCTCACCATTAACAAATCCTTGCACACCGCATCGTCCGGTGCACGACAGTTGTGGAGGGTTTGGAGAAATGGGCACAGAGAAAGGAGAAATAAAAGGAAAAAGTGAGAATCGAGTTTGTGTTTTTGTCATTTCTCATTTCTGATATGAGGATGCGTTCTTCGGCATGCCAGACACAATTTTTGCGATGGTATCGGTAATGAATTACAAACTACGACAAGAATAATTTTAAGACGAACATGTACAGAATAAGTTGCGTGATATAGCGAATAAAATTAAACAATTTTAAAGTAAATTGCACTAAATCTAAATACCATAAAAGTAGCGATCTGCCTCATATATGGGCTGCAACGAATGTTTAGGAGTAGGAGTAAAAAAAGGAAACAATTACAAATTCGATCACTATCAATGAAATTGCTGTTATAGAATTTGTACAACTTTTTTGTTTTATTCATGAAGAACGGCCAGCCCGTATTGCTATATGTGTACCACTTAATAATAAAAACAAAATTTCTTGTGAAATAATGTTAATTTAAATATAATCATGCCTGTTATGTTGGTAAGGTTATTGGAATTTTCATTTGCCTTACCAACGATACCAAAGAATCCTCTCGCCTTGATCGTTGAAAAGAAGAAAAGAGAGATCATGTCGGTGAGTCAGGTAGAGTTATGGGGAAAAAAGAGGTCCCGATCCACAAAGGAAGTACGGCTGCGATCTTAGGTCTGACGAAGGTTAGTTTCTATCGAACCGGTTCCGCGTGCACATCGTGTTGCGGTTTGCCAATCCCTTACCACACGGCTAAGCCGGTTCTGTCCGTGACGTGCCGGTAGTGTTAGTGATCGCGCAGTGCCTGACAAAGCCGGCGTTATTGGGCGTTTGGTACGTGCGAGTAAGAGAACCTACGGCAGAAACAATTTTCTGCCGGAGATGACTGTACGGAGATCATGTGTCTCTTTGTGTAGCGAATACTGATTCGTGTACGTGCGCGCGTTGTGTGTGTGTGTGGGAGGGGGGGGGAGGGGTGGAGGTGGTGGGTGACTTAAACGTTAGGCACGGCAGAAGCTTCCTGTAGTTTCCGCAACATTCCAGTTCGCCCTAGCCAATGTAATGAGATAGCAGAAGCGGATCGAGCTGATCTTGCTGTTGAAATGGACCATGTGCTTTTCGCGTTGTGAAGCAAACATCACGTACAGAAAATAGTCTTTCGCATCCAGTGTAAACCGTACAACGTTTGGCCCAACAGGACTCAGGCACAGTGTGTTAGACACACATTTCGCAGGCAAACGACACGACAATGGCTTACCTGCGTCGTGTTTTTCGGTGTGTGCCGGAACTCCCTCAAATCTCATTCACTTCTCGTACCTGGATAAATATCTTGTCGTTTAGCCCTGTACGGTCGGAAAGCAGCAACAATTCCCAATATCTTCTGTGCAAGCAGATCTTAACAGCGCCTTAATTGTGTGAAACCCGTATGCTAGAAATGTGTGCACCATAGAAACGAAGCGAAAATTAAAGAAACAACAACATTTTCGCTAGCTGCTGGATGCACATGCATATTATAAACGTATGCCTGCCACACATGTTGGGAAGTGCTTATTTATTTATATTTTTGTTTTGTTTTTGCACCGACGCCACACACCATCGAACGAATTGGGATAAGCGTGTTTTGGGACGACTCACTGCTATTATCTGCTCGTCTTGCACCATAAAGTACCTCGGGCAACACAACGTCCGTAAGAATCAGGACCATTTTGGGATGGTGTGTTACTCATGGCTATAGGTCGCGGAATTTCTCTCAGCTGTACCTGCTGACAGGGCAAACATGTGTTTAGCGATGCTGCAGTACGATCCTTTGGGTCGGGATGTCGGACAGTCGGTAGCATCACGCTTGGTTTTTTTTTCTGGCTTTCATGTTTCATTTGTTGGATGTTTGACACCAGCAGAATTTTTATTTATTTATTATACAAAAAAAAAATGTTTGGAAGGCTTTTGAAATGGAGTTTTAAGATGAATGAAAGCGTACATTTATGAATTGCTTACACTATTCGCCTTTTTTTTTTTTAGTGCACTTTATCGTTATTTGAAAACAACAATTTCAACATACTTAACGGAATGTAAATGTTTACTTTTTATTTTCTTTCCATGCAACCTGCGATTCTGGTGCCCTTCACTACTGCTATCACACTCGACCATCAAACAAACCGGACTGAACGGCTGGCACGGCACGTATATATCAACCTGGGATCCATCATCCCTTCGATCACCCACCGTCAATGCATATTTCACGCACAATCAAACCGAAACAGGCGTGGAAGTGATCGCCGCCCGTAAAGCAGCATGAGCTATCAGATGCCGCAAAACAGAACAAGTAAGTACGCGTACCGTGCGGATCTAACGAACGTGCATGCAAAACTTGCGGAATCGTAACGCTTTTAGACCAGTTAGTGTAGGATAACTGTATGAACACACAGCAACAAAAAAAAAAAGAAAGGAAAACCAAAAGGCACGCTAATTATTGCAAGTTTTGTCGCACATTGAGTGGCCCTGGCATCGCAAACGGGGTTTATGTTTGATGGCATCCATCCAGTGCCCGTTCGGAACACTTTAATGTTTCGTTTAAGCGGCAATAAAGGCAGC
>CM032179.1:1783105-1810721 GCA_018908115.1 Anopheles rivulorum
TCCCCACCATATTTATATACATCCATGCACACATTTATGTACAGCATTTATTTATTTTTTTGGTTTCAACTTTAAAGGGCATACCCAAACGTGGGAGTAAACGTCCGCAGGTTGATTATGTGTGTGTGCAGCGCATTTAATGAATGTGATGTGTTTCTTTTTTGTGTAATTTTCAAAGAAAAATATAATTTTTTTCTTCTCTCCGTTGGCGACCATACCGCTTACGTACACGGTGGCTTTAGAAAGGAAGGACCCCCCGTCAAAGGGCGTAGATATGTGAAGGCAATATCTTGCCAGCCCACCGCCAGACATCGGGTACTGCCGGGGAACACCAGCGAGCGAGCAAAAGATTGAAAAAGAAAAAAAAATGTCAAAAAAGAAAAATAGTCGTGCGTTATGTGTTTTTATAGTCGCGCAGCGATTTCATTTTTTATTGCACGGTTCGCGCAAACACGCAGACACCAAGCGCGCATGAAAGGGTAGAAGAATGGGGTTTGATTGAATAGCAGCGGGGGTGGGTCGCGGATTGGGGCGCATCTTGTGCACCCGAGATTGACGTTTACGATTGGGGTGAGGATGCCTTCGGTGTATCCACACTGGCCGAGATCTGGCCAGCAACCACCGACACCGGCAAGCAGCCAGCGATCCCGGCTGTATAAATGCAAACGGTATGCAGCGACAATCGTTTATTGATCGCTCATCGTTCGTTGGTCGCGGTCGTGATTGTGTGCGGTCCACCCATTCCCAGGCAGCGTAGGGCTACGCGACGCGATGCGCGTACTACGGTCAGAACTCGTGCCCCAAACCACTGTACGTACGCACCGAGCGATTCGGCCAGATCTGCTCCGCTCCGCTTAAGGTTAATCGCCTGCGCAGCGTTTAGTGTGCATTCTGGGGGTGTAGGTTGTTGTTTTTTCGTGTGAAATAGTGAACCGCAGCAAGTGATACAGTTTTCCCCATTCCGTTGTGCTTACAATAATGCAAAGTGAACGAAGGATAGCGCTAGGGTCGTGTGCTTTATTCCTTCAGGTGTCATGTTAACTGTGAGTTCCATGGTGGGTAAAGCTCGTAAACAGCAGTGAGAAACAAATAACAACGGCAACAGAAAAAAACAAAGGATATCGTTGGGGCCACCCGCTCGTTAACATCACCCATCATCTCAACGTAACAAGCCTGTCTTCTATCAAACGTAACCACTTCCATCCACCAATACTACCAACCTGCTTCACTACCACACCACCTCGATTGATCGATCCCACCTCTCACCTGGCTTGGTCGGCAATGTCGGCAATGGGGTGTCGTCTGTATGGGATGCAAGGGTTTGCTAATTTTGTCCCGCGATCAGCCCGTAAACCACACGAGAGTTGAATACATTGTGTGAACTTTAAGCTCATGTCCAGACATGGCCATATGATCGGGACGATGGAGTACCTACAGTTCCTGGGTGAATGTAAGCGTAAATTGTTCATTTTAGATCTTAGACCAACCGTTTACCATTAGTTGTTGATGCTGGTGCGTGCTACTGCATTTGAATTACCCTGTTTACCCGTTTCGTACACCAGATCTTACATTTTTTGTAATACTAAATAAAGCTCCCTAATATCCTTAATGCACGACACTGTTCAAATGTTCAGGATGTAAGTAAAAGCGTAACGAAAGTTATAAAACATTCCTTTTCTTTCTGCTTCAAATGCTGTAAAGCGACCTGGGAAGGTGCTGGAATGTTCTATTCGAGCACTGTAGGAGTGTGCACACACCAATAATTGTATACTAAAACCATAATGCGAACAAAATTTATAGTAAGCTGTTCTAGGAATAAAAATACAAAATCGTTTTCACCATCATTAAACGAGTCTAAAGCTACAACTGGTCTACAGTTTTTATTTGTACTAAATGTACTTAAGATTTCGTTTATATATTTTTAAAACTTTGGAGAAATAGACAGAGTAAGGAGTCTTTCCAATCATTAGACGGCTTACGTTACTTATTTTATAGCATGTAGCGGGCTAGTTTATTCGTGTTCCTTGGTTGCCACACTATCATCGATAGGTTAGAAACACAACAACAACAAAAAACTAACAATAAAAACAATCATCTAGAGGTAATCGCGTTGTTATCGCGCACAAGGCTTTGTTGGTGACACCAAAACACCGCCCGTCAGCAAAAAATTAAAAGAAAAACAAAACAAAACAAGAAACAACCCCGGTAGTTGCAAATGTTTTGCTACAGGGAAATAATTTCATGCCAAGCAAATGTAAACAACAGTTCTAAACACTTTCGCGTGAATAACAGAGGCCGCATTGATATCAATATGTCATCGGGCGGGCGCGAAAAGCATGCAAATAGAAAACCGCTGGCAAATAAAGCAAATCGCAAAAGGGAGGATGGGGGGAGAGAGGGCGGGGGAAGGGTAGAAAATTTGCTTAATTGATTTTACAATCTTTATGACCATAGAGTCGGGGGACAGCCGTGCCCAAGCGGAACCTTTCTACACACGATCGTACGGATCGAATTCCTGTTGATTACGCGAACCATGCACTAGCCATTGCCTAGTACAAGTACCACAAGTACGAGCATATGTGAAAGCTAACGCTGTTATTGAGCCAACATTTCAGCCATTCGTTTACTTTGGAAATTTGTAGCTGCATAATGACTTATATGACGAATGGAACCATCTCCATAGGCGGGATTTGATACCGTGTCGTCAGCATGCAGCTCGCCACGATACGAATTCTTCATTCGATGTCTTGATAGATTCGAGCAATGAATGTTTGAACCATGTAACCATAAAATATTATCCATTGTTCGTGGATGACTTTTAATCTGGTAATCAGCGATGTTTGCAGCGATACAGGCGTTATGAACCATTTGCACACAGCTCTTTATCTGAGAACGTCTCTTCAAAGTCAATCATTGCGTTACAATTTCATCGCAAATTCATCGCTGGTTCATCGCAACGCGACAAATTCCCAAATACCGTTTCTGAATCTACTCGAATTTCGAACAAGTGTCTTTACGCTTATCGTTCCAAATAAGAAACTTCTAGATTACAAGAAGAAAAAAAAAGCGTAAGAAAACTGTAATTGTTTTAATAACAAAAGTCTTACAGACTTCTAGAGCAGATGGTCCGACGAGTGCTCTTTCTGATAATCTTTAAACTTGTGGCCTTTCTTTCGTGTCCTTTCTATCCAAAGTGTCGGGTTAGTGTTTCCCATACGCTCGCCAGCATGATAATCACAAAATATAAATAGGCAGGGACGTGTTTTAATTGATAGAAGTAATCTTAACGTTGGGTTTGGAAGCAACACGGAAATAACATAGCTGTGATAACTAACCGTACCGATTGCGTACGGTGTTGCGTCACCCAACTGTAAGATTTCTAGTCGCGCTGCACTAAAACTGCTTCCAACACGCATCGCAAAACATCACATCCCATGCATTATCAGCATGAATTCATCGGGTCCTAATGATCGCGATGAACTTCACCAACCGCGCTGAACCGGGCCATAAAACTGTGAAACATAAACATACATCATCGCTTCTCGGTTTGTTTGCAGTTGCTTTTGCTGATTTTGCTCACCCATTGCCCAGGGGACACGGACGATGACATTGTGATATGAATGTTTAATTATTTCTTTATTGTGGCCACGCAGAAAGTGTCCAGAGCCGCACCAAGGGTAGAAAAATGGAATTTGTTTGCGTTTTTTTTTTTACGTTCATTAATCGGCCACAGTGTGTTATCATTTGTGGCGGGACATGATGTAGGATTAAGCGATACAGTAGAATGGCATACTTTTCTTACGAAAACTAAAAAAGAGTGAGAGGGAGAGTTTCATTTATTTTAAGTTGAGGGTTGTACCAAACCTTAAATATATGTAAAATTGTTATTAGATGTTTCAAAGCAAAAACATGGCAATTCTGTTGTTTTCGGAAGGCAACACAGTTTCTAAAGAAAATTTTTATTGACCAAGCATAACCATTCGAAATACTATGTTTTACTTTACTTATTCAAAGCTCTTTAAACCAATTTTGAATTTAGCAACAGCAGGAAATTGCGTTTCCATTTCGTACCGTTTGCTTGATTGCCAGTTTTCTCCGGGTGTTCATAATGATCACTAGCGGGTAGAAAAAAAAAGGTTTAGCCAAATTGGGTTTTGTCCTCTCTGTCGGAGAATTTTCCAGCATTCTAAAAAGAAATATAAAAGAACACTTTACGTCAGTCGGGAAAACAAAAGCAACAACGAGCGCCACTAGTGTCGGCGAAGGGAAATTAATATAGGATGAAAAGGTAAAACGATTCGCGGCAAAGAGAGAGTCGGTACGTTGACACCCTGTTGCCATAACGACAGCAGTGGGTCCTGTTTCGTCTAGCATGGAAAGCGCTTTGAATTATTCCAGACGGTGTGCGCGCGTGGTGTGTGCTGCTCGGCCAGCAACCAGTGCGGGAAATGCGCGAAAAGCGAACATGACAAAAACCGGGCAAATGGCAAAGGACAGCAAGTAAGCGAACCAAACACAAGCTGTGCTCCATCCATTGGCTGGGAACGGTGGGGATGGGAAAGGGACGCAGGCACGCGCAGAGATCGTCGGCGAGTGAAAGATCAAAGGAAACCTTGTGTTTCCACCCTCGTTTGCGTTCGCAGATCTTAGGATATGGGTTCCCTTTTACGCTGGTTGGAAGGTTGAAGAACGCTAGTGAAGGAAGGTGTGTGAGGAGCGTGCGGAAGGATAACATCCACATCCTTTTGCAGCACATTTTCGCTACGGTGGAACGCTCAAAAATTGTCGAAAATGGAAAATTATCCATCACCCGAAGAAAATTTCTGCTTGCGCTAAAATTGAAAATGGTATCGCTTTTCGATTCCAAATCGATTGGTAGCTTTAGCAAACGAGCACAATTTTGTATGGGACAGCTTTATGCTAGCAAAATCTCTGTGCAACATATTTTTAAAACCTTCGAAGTGATTTACTGATGCAACTTATTGGCATTTTGCTGAAGTTTGATATATTACGAATCAAAATCAGACAGCGAAAACAGGCAAAAGAACACGTTTGCTTAGTTAGGGGTCAATTTAGATATTGAAGAGGTTCAATGTTCAATTGCGTTAGAAATGTATATATATATATATATGTTGCACCACCCAGGTACTTTTAGCAAACCTCCCCTATGTTAGGCAAAATTGGATAATAGCTGGATGGCGATCAAAAAGGGAACCCCCATGTCGTTTGCGTTGTAGGCTGCCCTATAATTATATGTGGAGCATTAAATAGGACGGGGTTTTCCGTCCAGCAACAGTTCCGCTAAATTGTACGACAAAACGTTAGCTGGGTTTGCTTCAATTATCGCCTGTGGTACATCTGTGGTGCAACTGTGCTACTTCCCATAGTTGAGACCGCTGGTGTCCGGTTGATGAATAGTTGATGTGCTAGTGCAACAACGCTGCCCTGTCACCAAAGGCAGGACTTATTCTAGGAAGACCCATCCACACTTTTTTTTTAGCAAAAATATCCGATTGCGTTCACTTCGCCGAATGACATCTTTCTTCCGCTAGTGATGAATTATTGATGCCGGAATGTTGAAACTGCGGATGTGTAATTTGGTGTCAAGCAAGGCAATTGCTTCCCTTCATTAGCGACAACTCAATGACATAACAAATCGCTTGTTTTTTTTTTTTTTTTTGTTATGCCTGGTACACCCTAACCAATCGAAAAGGGACAGAGTAAGACATTAAGTCGTGGACATTGATTCGGAATAAATTGACTCAGAAGTGTACCGCTACATGCTTATCAAACGGGCTGCAATTAATTGTAGCCGATAGTCGGTATAAAAGTTGGCCTTTAAAACTGTTGGCAACGAATGTATGGAACACATGGAACTACTCTAAACAACATTCTCGCATACACCAAGCGATGATACATCTTTGTGGCGTCGCTTCGCTGCAACCCCAAAACAATATGTTGATCATTTACTTTTCATCGCTTCATCGCCACAACGCGCTTTTCTCTGTGCAAACACACGGCGAGTCTGCCGCACTCATCCAGCACTCTGGGCCTCGGAGGCTGAAATGTTTCGCATGTTATTGCCACGTGTATTCCCCCCCTAAACAAAACATAAAACACCCACATCCACGAATGGAACGCGATGTCGAGCCACATCAAGCCAGATTTGGCCGGCCAAAGATAGGGAGGATCGGAAGGGNTGCAACCCCAAAACAATATGTTGATCATTTACTTTTCATCGCTTCATCGCCACAACGCGCTTTTCTCTGTGCAAACACACGGCGAGTCTGCCGCACTCATCCAGCACTCTGGGCCTCGGAGGCTGAAATGTTTCGCATGTTATTGCCACGTGTATTCCCCCCCTAAACAAAACATAAAACACCCACATCCACGAATGGAACGCGATGTCGAGCCACATCAAGCCAGATTTGGCCGGCCAAAGATAGGGAGGATCGGAAGGGCAATGGTATGCGGTGGATGGAAAATAGAAAACTGAAGGAAGCCCTTCATTTGGGAATGGTGGATGCTGGCACTGGCACGGGTAGCAGCGAACCTTCACCGATGGCAATGTCGAAAACTTCAAAGAGAATCCCTAATCACGTAGATGAGCATAGACGCCGGATCGCGAGGGTTCGTGTCTGGGGCGACGGCGTTGGTGGCACGGCAGAGCGCATCTCATCGTACCGCCGTTGCCTGGATCCGATGAAAGGAGACCATTTTTTGCGCGCGAAACGACTGCAAACTCGCTCGTCTGGATGTTGTGGAGGTGTATGCGTGCGTTACGAGTCCAGCAAAGCACCTCGGGGAACTTAGCTTTCCGGCAGCAAAACTGGGGTAGTCTGGCAAGATTCGAATATCCGAGGTCCATCAGTTGACAACGCTGAATGCTATTAAGGATAAAGAGATTACCTGAAACCCCTCAGCCGGTTGTGACGTGTTGATGTGTGTGTGTGTTTTTTTTTTTGTTATTTTCTCCTTCCTCACCGAGCAGTCATTTCGCTTCACGACGACAAATACGGGATAAGCTGAGCCAGCTTAAAGCTATCTCGAAGAATCGCTAAAGTATTGCGCCGTTTTGAACTCCCCAATACTCGATCGCACGCCCCAATTTTATGGCAGCCTTCTGAAGCTGGTTCTGTTTGGGCCGGGTGGGTATCCGATGTGCCGCAAATGGAAAGTGCAAACACACCCAGCGGTATGTGTGGACACGTGGACCTCTTCAAGCGTGTGGCCAGATTGAGTGAGCTGGCAAACAGAACCTCCCGGCACTTTACCTTCAGTTTTTTTCCTCACTCGCTCTCTCTCTCTCTCTCTCTATATCCAGAGGTAAACTACTTACCAGCATTAGTCTGGTTTATTTGCTTGCCAAGGTAGCCTATGGTCAATGTCGTCCATCATTTCCCCTCAACTGTCATAGCCCGTGCGGGGAACTCTCCACACAAACGATTTTACATTTATTTGTTGTCTTACGCCTTTTGGGAGTTTTTGGATTGTTTTGATGCCATTTAGATTGTATTAAACAATGTGTACTATCAGATTTGCAATATAATTCATCGCACACGAAAATAATTGGATGCATCTTTCAAAAGGACTAGAACCATTTTTCAAAACGTGTTGGTTTTATATCAACACGTTGCAATCCAAAAAATCGATGTAGTCTTAATGAATTTAGTAAATCTTTATTCTAATAAATATTCGAATGTCTTTCCGCCGTCTTAACAGTAGATGTTCTTTCCCAATGTATTTAAGATCCAATCGAAGAAACCTTCATGTGTAATGTCTGTCAGCAGAACCTCAATATTGAATTCTCAACATCCTAGCCAACAACACACAGATAGCTGATGGTCTGATATTCTTTGCATAAGCATAGTGACATTACGGATTTAATTGTTATGCCATCTTTTTCTAAATAGCTGCGTAGTTTCTTCTAAACATATAAAAAGACATTTCCGGTTTTGCTTTCAACCACAAAGGAAAGCGGTGAGAGATGGTATTGCTTCGTGTACAGTTCCACAAACGTGTCCTTTTGATAGTCGCACACGTGTGTATTCATTTCTGCCTGCGAGGGACTTGCTGCACGCCACTGCTGCCAACAACCTTCCAGCGGTTTTTGTCATGCTTTCGTTTGACGAGACGACCGTAAACATACTAGCAGACAGAGAGAAAGAGAGAGAGAGTGCCATACAAACGCTCGGCAAAGGATCCATCCGTTCGAAAATCTGCCTCATCAAGTCCTGGGGCCCTGGTTGGGTTGGTTGCGGTGCGCTTTGTCACTCGCTGCCGTTTTTTCCCTTCTGTGTTGGCAAAGTTTTCCTTTGATCTTTTGAGCAAATCTTCCTGCCAGCTATTCGCTTCTCATTTCCTCTGTATCAACACGTCCACCGTATTTTTGCCCTCGTCGATGAAGTGGAAAATCCGCATCGTTACGTTCGCGTGGTGGTACCGGTCGGCCGGGTCGACGGTAACGCTGGAAGCAGCAAAGGCGCTTCGCCCACATCTCTGCAGGCACTGACCTGCTAACCGTTTTGCGCTAGTGTGAACTGTAAAATGAAAAATAAAGCCTGGCGAGAACGTAGCCCGTCCTAAACGAAGTTGCTTTGCCTTGCCATTTAACCGTGAATTTCGCTTGAGCTTTGGCTTTCCATTTAGATGGGATGCTTTTGCGAAAGGCGCTACATTAAGGTGCCATTTTTAATCCCAACTGGCGTTCCCGGGTATTTTAGTTTTTATTTCGTTCGGTAGTTGTAAATATTTGATTTATTTCATTACGGAGATGTGTTTGAACGCGGTTCCCAACATGAGAGAATGATTTTCGAGTTGCTGTAAGTGTAAGATACAACTTCATTTTAACGTAACTAATATGTTTTACAAACAAAAGCTGTCACACTCAATAAGACAAACAGGACCCTTTCATCAAATCGCGCAAAAATCCTTGTTTTTGATGTTTGCCGAACTGCCGCCATTTTTTTTTTGATCGAACACACAATTAAGGACGATTTTCTCAAGACGATTTCTGGCAGGTATCGTGGATGGTAGCAATTTCGGGCCAAAAAGGATTTAAGCGTGAAAGTAGTCAAACAGAGAACCCCTTGCAACTAAACCGATACCGAACGGTGGATAAATATTTTCCCCCTTTACGGTTAGAGCGAGTAAGCGCTGTTGCAAGGAGAGAGAGAGAGAGAAAGATACTGAAGTTGTACTCACGCCACGACATCGATGATGACGCGTGTCAAGACAAACGAGACCGTGTGTATTGCGCGCTAGGGGGATGTTTTGTGTCATAATTATGTAGTAATTGATATTTCCATTCTGTTCGCTTTCCGGCCCTTTTTTGTTGTTCACCGCGAGAGGGCAAATGTGTAAAATTTTCTTGAAAAACACATTACACGCGTGGTAAAATAAATTCTCATCATTTGTGTGACCGCTGCTACATGGTGCATATTGCATATTATGTGGGAAGAAGCATCCACGCAAAACGGCGTAAACGTGAGGTTAAGGAAAATGTTCAGCTCATTGCACAGAACAGGTACCGCCGTGTGATAAAATATTAATAGTTATTGATTTTGTGGGTGTTTTTCCTTTGTTCGAATTAATTAATAACCTAGAATGGTATGCATTGTCTCATTGCGGATCGTCGAGCAGTGCAATTAATGGTTACGTGCATTTTTTATAAGTGCATTTTTTACGTAGAATAATTATAGTGCATAAGCGCGGTAATTAAAGTTTGCTTGGTTAGATCAAGCAAATCTACTTTTTTTTATGCACACATGATTAGTAAAGTTGACCGTGTTTTACTCCTAACTCGATATAAATACAATCGTTCAATTAAAAATGAAAAAAACTCAGAGATTTTTTCTTACATAAGGCGTGATTTCTTTTTTTGTATAATTTTGTAATTACGATAGCTAATTCGATTAACTTTGTTTGATTTCGATATCGATTAACTTAAGCAACAAGTTAAGCATAAGAAGTTGGCTTTTGATACACGTTTGTTCTTGCTGCAAGTGAACTGTCTCGTATGGAATTTAGTACCAGACATGTCGTGTGATAGAGTGGTACTAATACCACTATACCACTGGCTCAGCCACTGACACGCACGTTCAAATGGCTAATAGATTGAATCGCTGACGCATGGATTCGCAACACAAATAAAGTCACAAACACACGGAAGAAGTATACAGGATGTGAAAATGTGCACTACATCATGATGAATGTAGCTATAGTGGAGCGCCGATTATTCGGATACCATGTCATTTCGTATTTTTGTTCTTTTGTTGGCAAAGCTCAGTAGGTTACACCGTTATAGTTGTTTGCTACAATACCATAAATTATAAAACCTGATATTCTAAGGATTGTTCCGTGTTTTTATTGAAAAAAAATGTAAACGATCATATTCTTTGCCGAGAGAGAACGCGACCGAGAAATAATAAAGAGATTCAACAACTTGCCTGAATGTTTCCGAGGATTATCGACAAGTTTGTAGGGTTCGAAATTGAAATTAGATTTACAACATGTACCCTAATGAGGGTTGAGTGAATGAATCCTGGTGCTGCATTGGAAGGAGATGACAGGACAGACGACCGGTTTCATGATTCAAATCGCCTACAAATATGGTTGCCAAACCCTTTGATCTTTTGCATCTCTCTCTCTCCCTCTTCACTCCGGCTCTGTCGCATCACCTCACTACATCACCGGGTTCTTGGATTGTATGGTAAAGGACGAGTATTTAATATTTCCCCTTTCCTAGACGGAGTGGGGAGTTTTTTTTGTTGTAGTTTGAGCTCCGCTGTGCGTGTGCGGTGTGTTTCACCATCATTCTTTGGATTGAATGTCCTAGCAACGACTCTCGATGCACGTCCGATTGTAAATGTTGAGCGCACCGCGTCGCAACAACTTCCACACCCTTTACACAGCAGTAACGCTGTTCCCCTATCGTAACACCATTATCAACATTTTAGAGAGCGCTTCATTGTGCCAGTAGGAGGAGGTGTAGCGAAAATCGTTTGATGTTGAAATGTCGTCATTCGCTGCCATCATACGCTGGCCGACCCATGATGTGCTGATGATACACGGCGTTGTGCCTAGTCCATTCTACTCCATCGTGCGCAGTTAGCAATGAACTTTAAAGGCCTACAGCTTCCTTCAGTGCTCGGTGAAACGCGCTGCGTTTTTGTGTATTTTCTCAATGAGTTTTGCAATTTTCACCTCTTCCTGAGTATACCGTAGTGGAGCAAAGGAAAAAGAAAAGAGTTCGAGTCTGACATTTATGGCGTAGAATTACTGTATACGTAACGTGCGGTAGTACTACATCCGAGAACAATCACGGATAAAGTTATAAGCATATCCCATTTCTGGAGCTCAAAGGGGCGTAGCTAGAATGCATTTCCTAGGTATATGCTTTAGCTTCGGATTTTCCCCCTAGACATGAAATGCTGTTGATTCGCCTAGACGAACTCTTACGGTTTGTAGTAACGTTCAAATATTTACACTCAGGTGTCCAAGTACCAATAGAAATGACGAATAATTAATTATTGTTACATAATGCTAGGATGTACTTCAAACAGGATCTACATTCCAACTGAGTAAGGAAGCTACTAATACAATTATAACAATAAGGCATAAGCTGAGCAACTGTTAACACTGAGCAACTGTCTGTGTCCAGTCTATTCAGCCGCATAAATGAATTATTGGTTGCTTCGCGGGAGGGAGTCCAAAAAAAAAAAGCAACAGGCACCGATAAACGATCTCCGAATCGCTAAAGATGTTGATGGCACTTTTCGCACCAAGGAAAAACAATTTGTCTCACATCATTAGTTCTCCACTAGATACCGTGCCGTTTTGGCAAAGGGTCGTCCACTTCGCTTGAAACGGCTCGTTCTCGCTGTGGGTGGCTATAACTCTACGAGAATAAGAAATAAACGATGTCATCTCCATCACTATTCGCCACCAGCGTTCGTGTCAAGATTGCTCGGAGGATCCCTCAACGTCATCACCTCCATTGCTGCAGAGGAGACTGACAAATAAAGAACCTGTCAGAAGGCGCGCATCGTCGTCCTTTATGTTTCGGTAATAGGACAGTGAACAAAAAAAAAAATCCCTCAAACTCGCTTGGTCGGTTTTCTTGTTTTCAATTTTTAGCATCTTTAATTTGCTCTCGTCGCTCGAGTAGGAAATTGTCTTCATATCAATAAGGGATGGTTCTTCTGTTTCGACGGTTTCTCGGCTAGACGTTGCAGATTTTACCAGCTTTTGTCGACCGACCGAAGACCACAACTGCCAGACGGTTTCCGGTGGTCAAAGAAGGTGTAATTTTGTTGATTTGCCCGTACCTACCTTTGTGTGCGTTATTTTCTTGGATCTTCTACAGGAAACCAACCGTAACGGAAGTTATTGTTAAGCCTGGTGGTTCCGAATTTCCGCAACGTGACGTTCACGGGACAGCCTGAAGCACCTTGAGAATTAGCCTTTACAACCGCAAACGGAAACTGGCAAAGACAAGATTTATCATCTTTAGTATACAAGCTAAAACGGGGAGAAGAGACAGAGAGGGGAGAGAGAGAGAGAGAGTGAGAGAGATACAGGTCCCTTTGAGTCTTTATCCCTAGTCTCTGGTGTGTAAGATTTTAGGGATATGTTTGTTTAGACGCTTTGCCTACTCCAGCACCACTCGAAACGTAGTCAAGTGTTTTTAAGTTTGATGTGCTGTATCCGCATGGCGTATAATGTTTTCTTGTACTCTCAGGCCAAAGATGAGATGGTAGCGTAACTTCCCGTTGCAACGACTAAAAGGAACACAAAAAAAAGACATGCATAAGAAGGACCTTTCATGGTTCATTTGAACAGCGTTGTGTTTGCGTTTACCGAGTCCAGAAGTTGTCAGCTAATCAGGTTAATTTTTGCGTTACGTATCTTAATTTCGATGCGTCCCGTTTGCTTGTGCGGGAGTTCAGCTTGCTCAGCAGCATGAAATCCAAACAAAAGGGAGCGCACACATTTGTTCAAAAACGTGTCTCCTTTACTTGCGTTACATCTGCTGCTAGCCCGGGGAGCATCTTCTGTTTGGGGTTTTCCTCTCCAAATCACAAGACGTTTCATTGCGCTATCCGTGCCCTTTGTTGTCAACAAAGCTTCCCATGCACGTACCACGCTTGATGCCGGCAAAATATCGGATAATAAGCCAGGGAAACGGTGTGGATAAATGAGGATAATGCGCGATTGCATTAGCTAAGGCTTCTCTCGATATTTCTTCTACTTCTGCGAGGGTTCTGAGCTGGTGTGTACTGGGTTTTCCTAAATCTGGGATTTGATGCTTGGTGATGCATTAGACAGATCACGTTTCTGCTTAATGGATTATCTGCTTCCTTTTTCTTTGATAAAACGAATAAGTTTTTTTTGCGATCGGACGAGTCGTGGAAAATGAACAAGAGCTGGTAAATAAATTATGCAACTAATTGTTTAATTACTCGGAACAACTGAACATTATCGATGAGCAGCATGTAACATTAACGACTACGATTGATTGATTTGCGGAGATGCATGGAGATGGTCACACAACTGGAAGTTCAAAATATGCAAATACTTCAAAAACTGAGGCATGAAATTGGACAAGGTCCTGGAGAGATTTAACTGAGCAAAAGATGAAAGCAATCGAATTTAGATACTAAGTACTTTCTTAACATCTCGTATATAGACGACAAAGACGCTTGCTGGAGAGAGTACCTGTATATGCCCAATTTCGAACACTGTTTATCGTCAGCAAAATGCTCGTAGTGTGTGTGTGTGTGTGTGTTGGTTATCACGCATAATGATAAGTAGAATTGACTTCAGTTTTGCAACAAGTGCGAAACAGCTGCCCGGCTAGCAGCTCAAACCGGTTTTCAACCGTAACAAACCGCTAACGTGTTTTCTGTGTTCGCTTTCATTGCAGTGTCGCATAATCCCTACAATCCGTCGGATATGCCGATGCCATCGGCAAAGGAGCAAACACTGATGTGGCAGCAAAACTCGTACCTCGGCGACTCCGGCATACATTCGGGCGCCGTGACCCAGGTGCCGTCGCTGAGCGGCAAGGACGACGACATGGAGGATGATCCACTGATGTTCGACATGGATCAAGGGTTCTCGCAAAACTTTACACAGGATCAGGTCGACGACATGAACCAGCAGCTGAGCCAGACGCGCTCGCAGCGTGTGCGGGCGGCGATGTTTCCGGAGACGCTCGAGGAGGGCATCGAGATCCCGTCGACACAGTTCGACCCGCAGCAGCCGACGGCGGTCCAGCGGCTGGCGGAACCGTCCCAGATGCTGAAGCACGCGGTCGTCAACCTGATCAACTATCAGGACGATGCGGATCTGGCGACGCGCGCCATCCCCGAGCTGATCAAGCTGCTGAACGACGAGGACCAGGTGGTGGTGTCCCAGGCCGCCATGATGGTGCACCAGCTGTCGAAGAAGGAGGCGTCGCGGCACGCGATCATGAACAGCCCGCAGATGGTGGCGGCCCTCGTCCGTGCGCTCTCCAACTCCAACGACCTCGAGACGACCAAGGGTGCGGTCGGTACGCTGCACAACTTGTCGCACCATCGGCAGGGTTTGCTGGCCATCTTCAAGTCCGGTGGCATACCGGCGCTGGTGAAGCTACTGTCCTCGCCGGTCGAGTCAGTGCTGTTCTACGCGATCACCACCCTGCACAATCTGCTGCTGCACCAGGACGGCAGCAAGATGGCGGTACGGTTGGCGGGCGGCCTGCAGAAGATGGTCGCACTGCTGCAGCGCAACAACGTGAAGTTTCTTGCCATCGTGACGGACTGTCTGCAGATACTGGCGTACGGTAACCAGGAGAGCAAGCTGATCATTCTCGCGTCGACCGGACCGAGCGAGCTGGTGCGCATAATGCGCTCGTACGACTACGAGAAGCTGCTGTGGACAACGTCGCGCGTGCTGAAGGTGCTGTCGGTCTGCTCCAGTAACAAACCGGCGATCGTGGAGGCCGGCGGTATGCAGGCGCTGGCCATGCACCTGGGCAATCCATCCCAGCGCCTGGTGCAGAACTGTCTCTGGACGCTGCGCAATCTGTCCGACGCGGCCACCAAGGTCGACGGGCTCGAGACGCTGCTGTCCGGTCTGGTAACCGTGCTCGGCTCGTCCGACGTGAACGTCGTCACCTGTGCCGCCGGCATACTGTCCAACCTGACGTGCAACAACCAGCGCAACAAGGTGACGGTCTGCCAGGTGGGCGGCGTGGAGGCGCTCGTCGGCACGATTATAAACGCCGGTGACCGGGAGGAGATCACCGAGCCGGCCGTGTGTGCCCTGCGCCACCTGACCTCACGTCATCCGGAGTCCGAATCGGCACAGAACGTCGTGCGCAACGGGTACGGGCTGCCGGTCATCGTGAAGCTGCTCAACCCACCGTCCCGCTGGCCGCTCATTAAGGCCGTGATCGGTTTGATTCGTAATCTGGCCCTCTGTCCGGCTAATGCGGCACCGTTGCGTGAACACGGTGCCATCCATCTGTTGGTCCGGCTGCTGTTTAAGGCGTTCCAGGATACGCAAAGGGTAATAGCGCGGGAAAATGAAACCATCGCAAATGCTAACTCGCTAACCACGCGGGCACTATATTCGCTTTTGTTTTTCTCGCACCAACAGCAACGTTCATCGGTTGCCACCAATGGATCGCAGCCACCGGGTGCCTACGCCGACGGCGTACGCATGGAGGAGATCGTCGAGGGTACGGTCGGTGCGCTGCACATTCTCGCAAAGGAGGAATACAATCGGCAGGTCATCCGTTCGCAGAACGTGATTCCGATCTTCGTCCAGCTGCTGTTCTACAACGACATCGAAAACATTCAGGTTCGTGCCTTATTGCGTTTGTCACTGGGGTTGTATCTTACGCCTTGCACGGAAGCTCCCCACCACCACGCTAGAGGAGTGAAAGGATAAGCTACACGTGTGTTGGCGGAGTGAAAAGGACGATTGGTGGTAGCCGTGGCTAGAGAATGCCTGTCGGGGAAATATTGGGGAAGAGACCACTCGAAAGAGGGCAGCACGGGATGTTTCTGCGCTGATTCTGCGCACTACAACTTTCTGAACAGTCCCGCCAGTAGTATGGATTGCCAAGAGGCGTGGCTTTCGGATGCGATCCATCGTTGGATTTGTGTGTCTTTATTTCTCCCCCCCCCCCCAGACATCCCCCCCCCGCTTCCCCCTTTCTTCGAATTGAAATTGTTGGGTTTGGACACAGCTATGTGGGCTGGCTCCCGCAAAACAGAGAGATTTTACATGTTCTAACCAGTAAAGCCAAAAGTTGGGTTTTATAGCAGTTGCCAGCAGGCTGACAATTTGAACCGGTTGCTTATCGTGCCCAACTGATGTGTGCATTCTCTTCCATTTCAGCGTGTTGCTGCTGGCGTACTTTGCGAACTAGCCGTCGACAAGGAGGTGGCTGAGATGATCGAGGCGGAAGGCGCCACCGCACCATTAACCGAGCTGCTCAACTCGGCCAACGAGGGCGTCGCCACGTACGCTGCCGCCGTGCTCTTCAAGATGAGCGAGGACAAGTCGATGGATTACAAGAAGCGCTTCTCTAGCGAACTGACCACCCTGCCTGTGTTCCGCGACGATAGCATGTGGAACAACGGCGAGCTCGGCATCGGACCGGACTTGCAGGTCAGTATCAAGTCGCGTTCGCCAGATATTGCAGCTTACGTTACGGTGTTACGGGAAACTCGCGCAGCGTCGTCCTACCGCGAAACCACCGGGTTGGTTCGCTTCCGGGCGTACGCTTCTCTCACCCACGTTTGCGATCGAACTGTTTTTCCTTCTCTGTCGCACGTTTAACATATAAATTCACATAACCACCGTCTCCGGCGTGTGTGTTTGTGTGTGTGAGAGTTTTAAAGAGATTTGTTGGATTTTTGTTCGCTTGTTTGTATATCTGTATTTTACATTCCATTCCTTTACGGTGTTGTAGTTTTTCCAAATCAAGTGCATTTGCCATCCACTAGCAGGTGGCCTTACTTACGTCCATAGCTGTGTCTCGATTTTGCGAATGTAGCAAAACGCCATAATGTTGGGGTAGTTGAACCATTACCATTGAACTATCTCCCCCCAACACCACTCCCAGTTACACTGCATACTAAAGGTAACGAAATACACAAGGATGTGCGACGGTACTAGTAATAGCAATAATCATTGCGTTGTTGTGCCAGGTGTGTGCTATTTGAACAGATAGTAGTTGTTTTTTTTTGCCCCTTCTCTCACTACCATTTAGTGCGCATCGTCCCCCGGTGTGGTTTAATATGCTTCCACACCCGTTCTATTTTCATTTGTCACACCCCACCCACGCCCGCATTGGAAAGTTGCACCGGTGCATTGTACCTTTGTTGGTACCGATTCGAATACAAATGCGTACGGGAAAAACCCAGAAAACAAAAAACAGCTAAAGCGAACCGAAATCGCAACGCAGCGGCGTTCGAATGGCAGAGACTTTAATATATTCTTGTAAATACTTTCCCTTGGTTGGTTTTTTTTTATCTTCCTCGATTCGACATGAACTATATTAGGTTGGATCTGCCACTCGAATGCTCGTCATTCTATCAAAATTGTATACTCTTTATCTTTCGTATAGTTTTCAGTCGTAACAGTATTATCTATATTCGTTGTTTCTCTTTTTTCTCTTTTCTCTTTTCTCTTCATCTGTCCTATATACTGTCTTGCTGTGTTAAAACAAAACAAAACCAACATGTTTGTTTCCCATTTGCGATTCATCTTTTGTCGTTACATGGTTTGTTTTTGTTTGTTTGTTTGTTTGTTCCTTTTCTTCTTCTTCTTCTTCTTGTTCTTCTACTTATATTCTGGTTGGTGCTATACTATGATGCGTCGAACACCTTCACCCGTTGCATCCTGCACCATCTATTTTTTTTCTTATTTTTTTTTATTTTTTTTCCTTTACCATTTATGTACGTGTTCAAATTTATAATTCATGTTTTGTTTTTTCCTCCATTTTTATTTCATGTATTTTGCTCCACGCTGGACACGCTCGGGGTTTAATTTTGTTTGGTTTGCATTATCGCCCGAAAACACACACCTGCCCACCTTTCATTCACAAAACCATCCGTGCACCGTTTTGCAAACATAATCACAAACTTTAAACAAATTGCGAAAACGAAACGCTCGACCCCGGGCCGAATGGATTTGGGATGCGAATTGGATTGGAACTCTGGATAAACAAAACTCTCCAACCCAAAATAAAAACATCGAACCTCGATCGGCTGCTGCTGTCCATGGTCGTAACAAAAAAAAAACAACCAACCACATCCTGGTACTGGCGCACACCTACAATATTGGCAATGTATAAAAATGTGACAAAAAAAACACACACACACACAAAACAAACACAATCCAACCGGATGTGATCGAAATTGCATTGCCCTTGTCACGGAAACGACATGGCTCTACTAATGTGCTGCATGTACGCACAAATTCTATACACTAAAAAAAAAAAAATAACAAACCATGCACATTGCAACCATCTGCAAATCGGTTCACCATCATCGACGTCGTATCGGTGAAACACACTGCGTTTTGCTCGCTTCGAACGGCCGTCCGAACGACAATACCGTCGTGTGACGGTATGGTATGTACCTGATGTGTTGTTGTTGGTGTGCGTGTCTGTGTGTGAAACGTTAAACGGGGACGGTAATGCCGACGGTTGTGTGCGGGATTGCACTGACACTGAAACAGGACATCCTGTCCCCCGAGCAAGCTTACGAGGGTCTGTACGGACAAGGGCCCGCGAGTGTGCACAGCTCGCACGGTGGTCGTGCATTCCAGCAAGGTACGTAATACTCTACCAACTCACTCAGCACGTTTTAGGCTAAGGTTAATCGCCTCTTGTCTGCGATCCGGTCATCCCATATACCTAACCGTTAGTAGTGATCGTAAGTGATCGCACTGTGATCGGTGACTACTACCAACAATGCGCACGCTGCTGGATATCGCTGCACTGTACACACATTTCTTAAACCACATACAATACTAACATACTACTAACAGTGAGATCCTTGTAAGCGTACATATAATCTTATCTACTGCTAATGCCTATCCCCGTTGTTACTCGCGAAATTCTCTTTTGCGAAAAACAGTTGAATGCATATTAGTCGAAATGTTTAAAAATCGAGAAAAAAGCGCGACTAGCGACAACCTTTTCCGAATGCTCACTGTAAATGTGTCCGTAGTCACTCAATAATTATAGCTTCTTCTCATCCGGAAACGGTTAGAAGGCACTCAACCAACCTATTGCTTTCCTTCTCTAGCCGATCGTACGCGCGTTGTTGTTACGTACCGTTTAAATGTTTTTAGAACATGTATGTGTAGGTTTGTGTTGTTCAAACATCGTTTACGCTGCGTGTCCTATCGCTAATCGTTCGCGTCACTGCAAAAAAAAAAAAAGAAACAGGCAAAACTCCAACGCTCGGAACACGCCGAGATAATACCGTCGCCATAGTCGTCCGTCATAATCCAGTCGCTGTCTTTCTATCTGGTTCCACTCTTCTGTATCTGTGTTATCTGTTCTTTCTCTCTCTCTCTCTCATTGTATCTATTCCAGCTAAACCAGCCTAACATATATCATCACTAAAAAGAGCCCCCAAATAACCAGCCAACTCACGAATACGAACAACCCAATTAAGCGTAACCTGCGTGTAACCAAACTAAAGCACTATTAACCTCTGATCCCATTGTTCTCCCTTTCGCCCCGGTTTCGGCGGGGTTGGTAAAATCCTATGGGGTGGAGGGAATAGGGGAGGGGGGGGGGGGATGTGGGAAAGAAGCAACAAACCACTAAAAAAAAGAAAAGAAATCTAACATCCATATTTTTATTTTACTCAAAAACAAAAACCAACAAAAAACAAACACACGTTTTGTTTTTTGTACACCTTCTCCCAGTTCTGATTTTTTGTTTCTGTTCCCCCAATGCTCACACCACAGATAGCAACGTAAGAAAAAGCATTAGATATTGTAGGATATAAGAACCACAAGGATCTCCCTGAAAACCGTTCCGCGCCTTTCCCTTTTCCCCTTTACTACGTTCGCCTCCTAACCCTGCCTCAGGTGTATGCGTTTGCGTGTGTGTGTGAGTGTGTGCGAATGTGTTAATGTGTGAACAAAAGAAAACTTAACCAAAGCGAGTACTGTGGTGCGGGAAAGGAATTCTCTCTTGTCTAGTCATGTACGGGGTTTGGCCATCCACGTAGGTTTCGCTTCTTCAATGCAATAAACCACGATCCATGGAGATGCAGCAAATCATACAATAGCGCATCGTTGTACGATCTGCACAAGGCACAGGACCTATGCGAACCTTGGCAGCGTTGGCTTTCCCCCATTTAGTCACCCACACAATGCAATACACGATGCAACATCCATAGCTTTCTTAGCTGATATGCGTACAATAGCGAACGGTTCGATCTGTAAGCAATTCCGGGGCAGCAAGGATATGTTAAACATGCATGTACATTTTTATAGGAAATAGTGACAGCGAGATACAAGCGAAAGGAAAAATGAAGCGTTAGGCACATGATATGAGCTACAGGAATGTAGGAAAGCAATTGCTTACTAAGCAATAATCAAGCGCTAGAAAGTGTTCACCAATGGGAAATGCGATGCATCGCTTCATCGCTTTCCGTCTCGTTTATGCCAGTATTGGTAAACACGTTGAGACGTTGAGCAACCAGGAATGTTCCCATCCAACAACGAGACAACAAAAAAAATCGCTCCTATAAATCCGCGATCTTTCCACCCACCACTCTTCGACTACCCTGTTGCGGGCAGGGGTAACCCATTCCCTTCCCGTACGGGTGTTCTCGCTCCCTTCCAAAATCCTTACGGCACCACAAGCTGCCCCAAAAAGGCTTGTGTCGTGACGAAGCGCATGCGGTCAGTAGTTGGTGCGGGTTTTCTGTTCGGACGGGGGAACAACCTACTGCCTGCTGAGGATGTGGCCACCACAGCGCATGGTGCCATCAGCTCACCAAGCGTGCGCCGGCATAGCTGGCCCACAGCGCTTCACTCTTTCTGTGTGCGTGTAGCGGTTACAACGCCCAGTCGCGGGGTAATTAAGCTCTAACCATTTATGCTACCATTGTTACCTACCTTTTGTTTTGTTTGTTGTTGTTTTTGTTTCGGTTCTTTAGCTGTGTGCGGTATTGTTTCGGTTAGGCGTTGTGCTGTTGTTGGCAAACTTTAGTAAACAAGTTTTGTGTTTTGTTTTACTTATGTGATTTTGTTTGTTTGTTGTTTTTTTTCTGATTTTTTTTTTTTGGAAGCAATTTTTCAATGCAAACATTTGTAAAACATTTTGTGAACATTTGATTGTTGCTTAAGAAAATAGTTATCGGTCAGCTTGTGTTTGAGTGATGATTTCGACCTTTTTCCCCTCCCTATTTTCGTTTGTAACTAGATGATTTATATATTTTCATAAACTAGCGACACTACACAGCTTGCATTATTTTAGCATTAATGTAATTAATTTCTTACTATTGTTTGTAATGTCTAAGTGATTTTTATTATTGCCATTCGTTTTTAATACGCTTTTCTTCTTATTTCATAAAGTTTCCATTTATTTCCCCCCTTCTCATTTTGTTGTTGGCAGCAGTTTGTGGGATGCAATTATTAGCATTATTAATTTTCTTCTCCTTTTTCCCCACACGTCTCATCTGGGGGCGCTACTGCCCGACACAGGATACGACACCCTACCAATAGACTCCATGCAAGGGCTAGAGATTGGCGGCGGTGGCGGAAGCAGCGTTAGCAACGGTGGACCAGCTGGCAACGGTATGGGCGGGCAGCAGCAGCAACCGGTCGGCGGCGGTGGCCCCGGTTCGGTGGTGATGGGTGGCGGCACTAGCGGCATGTCATCGTCCGGCCAGCCAACCTCGCCGTACGGCATGGACATGGATGTCGGCGAAATGGACGCGAGCGAACTGACGTTCGACCATCTGGACGTGATGCCGTCGCCGCCCCAGGATAACAACCAGGTCGCTGCCTGGTACGACACCGATCTCTAAGCCGTGTCACGCGAGCGCACCGGTTTGGCTTTGCGACGGGTTTGGATGGAAACGAATAACGAAACGACGCCCGAAAAGCATGGCACACACGGTGCACGCTCATAAGGTGCAAGAACATAGCTTATGCATCTTTTTAATATCTTTTTTTTTTTATACAATTTCTTTATCGAATATAAGCACCCCCCCCCCCTCTCCCCAAACAACTAACGTTACGGAAAGCGTTCCACGAAGGTGCGCAAACATATTTTATATTTCTGTTTATTTTTTTTTTTTTACTTACGATTTTACATACTATAACTTAGTTACAACAGGGCGGATGTAGAAATCATTACAATTTTATGCTCTTTATCGTTCACCTGATAATATCCGGAACCTTGAATGTCGGAGGTTCGCTAGCTTTAACACTTTCTATTTCGATTAACGATTAATTCAAACGAATAGAGCAGATAAGCTAGGAAACAGCTGCGAAACGAGTTGTCTGTACGAAATTTGTAACTGTGTATTCGATGCAATATATATATATATATATATATATTGTAGGTCCAGCGCAAGCGAAAGCATTCGGTGTGTGCCCTCTAGCGATTCTTTTCATGGTACAATTGTATGATTTACGAGACGCAGTAGAACAAAACACGATTGTTGCCCGCATCGACGCATGTTTACGTTTATTTACAAACACAAATCTATGTTTGGTCGGCTCCGGTACACCCGTTGGCGTGTGCAGCCCCGTTCTGGGTTTGGTTCGGTTTAGCCGACTGTACGTACGGAACGGGAAATCCGTCACAAACAGATTAGAGCAATATTTCCACAAAGCTTTACGGCATCCGGACAGTGGCATTACCTGGCCTGCGTTCTGTGTGTGCGTACCAGCTAAACTCACTGAAACCACTCAAACCAAACAAACAATGTCTCTACATGCCTCCAAAACCACACAACCCAAACACGCATAAATAGTAGCAACAAAGCGAAATCGTCTCGAAATTGAATTGATTGAATTGTGGAAAAGAAAAAAAAAAAAAGAACAAACCAACAAATACGAAAAACATTAGTGCTTCCAAAAACAAAACATTAAAAAAAAACACACACACACACACACACAAGTTCAACTCGTTTCACTTCCCTGCCCTTCTTTCGCCGGCTCTTCCCGCCCATCTTTCTTATAAATCCTCCCACTCTATCACGCACGCACCATCTATGCTACGGTTATCTTTTACCCCAGCAATTGGAGAAGCAGGTGCATTTCGACGCCTATATGATTGACTTATCATTATTACAAACAATTTAAATCACATTTGATATATTATACATATACATATATATATATATATATAAATGCGTACCCTAATTGATAAGTTTTATGAGCATGTGCAAAGCTGTGTACGATTCGCAATGCGCACCGCGTAAACTAATATACTCTGCCGTCTGTCGCCACGAAATCATTCTCTCGTTTATCATTTTACGTGCGCTGCGAATAGTGAAAGCCATTTATGGTTTCGGTAACAAAAGCAAACCAGCAGTTCCAAACAGTTGTGAACATCTAGCAACGGCAAATAAATAACGTGAGCAGCTACCTGTGCTCCATGCGTCAAAGACAAAGCACGCGGTCACTCAATTCTCTGTCGTTATCCCGTCCGGGATAATCTAGGCGTCAGACGCTACTAACCGGTGACAGGGTGTCGTGCAATTGTTCTGCAAAGCCCGTTCCGTGGCACACTGGTTGTGTGTGACTAAGGTGTGAGGCGAGAGAAGGTTTTCCCGTACGCAGCGAGAGCAGAGTTGAAGTGATGCCGGGTGCCACTCCAATAAACACTGATACGCATTCTGCCGAACAGATGCAACATGCTTAATCACACCTTATAATATTTTATTACCGCATTGCTTTCGCTGCTTCGAGTTTGTGTAATTGATTTCCTTCCCTAACCCCCTAATAAACAATGCACACGAACGCATAACAGGGGCGAGCCTTTGCTACCGAATGTGCTGCTACAGGGCGGGACAAAACACAACGGTTAAGGCCTATCCTCATCATCCATACTGCGCCCACTTGCACCGTTTCGTGTTTTCTAGGGCACGTTAGATCAATCTGCGCAATATATTATTATTATTATTATTATTAAACAAAAAAAAAGTAAGAAAAAGAACATGCATTTTGTTGCAAACAAGCAAGCGAAAACCCCCCAAGGTGGTCGTGGTCCCCGAACAACACGCGCGCGTTCGATGGCACCAGGAGCATTGGTTCGAGCGAGCAAAAGAAATGGAGGGAAAGGTGCATTCCGTGCACACTAAACAGCCGTTTGCAGGCAAAGATATGAAATACGGCACCGCAGCAGCTAGAATGAATCATGAAGACACAGAAGCATTGGCCGCTTCGCAGTTTGCAGGCATCTTACATGCGTGCAAGCGCAACACACATCACACGAACGCACGGGGATAATACTCTCGTTTCGTGGAGCGACGTAGTTGAACGCGGTGCAGACGTTATAGGCAAAGCAAAGTTTTAGCGATATAATCAATGTTTTATCATTCGTATGATCCAGATATAATAAACAAAGAAGCAAAAAGGAAAAACAAGCAAACAAGCAAACAAACAGACAGACAGACAGACAGACACAAAAAGCAAACACAGCGGCATATACGACAGAACAAAGCAAACGATGAAACAGCGAAATGAATTAGCATAATATTATCAGGTATTAAATAAAATGATAGAAGAACAACCATGCTGAATGACCATGTGAATGTGCAGCTGTAGAGTGTCGCCGGCAGGTAGATGGCACGGTAGACGAAGTTGGAAAGTACGCCACTGCAACTGGTTTCTGGGTTTGTTGCTCAATTGCACGTCTAAATGAAGGTGGTTATATGGTTCGCTGGCCAAGAGAAAAGCTTTTCCGCCTGTGTTGTGTTATAGATTAGTGAGTACGTAGGCAGGCAAATTCGAATGTCCGCATGTAGTAGTGAAGATCCGAAAAATGGCCCCCATTTCGGTAAAAGCTGTGCGCTGTGTGCTGTGTGGTAACGCTCCATAGCCGCGCATGCGTGTGCGTCCTATTCTTAGTCTAATCACTATGCGGTTGCACACCTGCAGCTTGATTGCAGGATCAAATCGAATTAGCCGCGTTGCCTGCTGCAGTTTGGGTGTAGAAAGTGTGGCCTCTTACGCTCGTTTCGCAGCGTTTTTGCACACTCAGACTGCGTGACGTTTGCGTCCGGTGTGCAGCTAAGTGCGGCAATTAAGAATGCGTTTGTGCTGCGGACTTTCACCACCGCACCGGAATCGGTGACGGAGTTTTGTCACGCTTCCGTGCCCCGATGCACATGGTTGCAGCAAGGCAGTTTGTTTGTTCGTTTTTTTTTTTTTTCGCTCTCCTTTTTCTCTTTCCCATCCCGCCACGTATGAGACACCGGTGGAAAGAACTTTTTTACGCGGTGCAGTTGCAACCGGCAAGTCGACGACACTCGATCGCACAGTCAACGTACGTCTGCAAGATGGCAGTTCTTTATCGGTTTCTGCTAGCAGCAACAGCATTACTCCTTGCCGCGCGCACTAGCGCTGGCGAGTGGGTTGAGATCCCGCACCTGAAACCATCGTCCGCCGCATCGGCGGTGACGTCCGTTAGCACCACGATCAAACCAATCGCATCGATCAACGGTCACGTGTTGACTCACTCGCAGCGTCTACTATCACACCTAGCGGACGATCGGCGGGATGCCGATGGCCGATGGTCGGCTGGGCCCTCCGTACGATGGCATCGTCCCGTAAGCGATCTGCTCGATTACGATGGTCCGAGCAAGCGTGTAGCACAGTCACCAACCGCATGGATTACCGCTGACCAGACGGTGAACGTGTCCAACAAGGTGGACGAGCTGGTGGAAAGCGTCGAAGTGGTGGACCAATATCCGGAGATGATGCAGACGGACCTACTTCCGTTCGGCAATCGGTACGAGGAGGAATCGATTGAAACGGTTGCTGCGGATACACACGATACTTCGAAAGCTATGCAACCGTCGATGCAGCATTTCGATGACTTTGATGACTACGATGAGCGGTTGCCAGTGCGAGTGCACCAACGGCCACCGTCGGACAGTGAGGAGCAGCAGTACGGTAAAGTAGACGACGGGCAGGACGAGCCGACCGAAACGGGCGAAACGATGGAACAGGATGCGAATCACTTGAATCAGCTGCCGGCCCATTTGCAACAGCAACCACCACCGACCGGAATCGGTGTGTTTGTGGCATTTTTGCGCCGGATGCAGGCCAGCTTCGTGCAACGTACGGCACACACCATCGGTGACAAAATACGCACCCTCGCCGAAATGCGCGATCAGCTGTTAAGCAGCATCGGTAAGCACGGTCCACACACCGTTCCTGTTGGCCATTCAATCAACCGTGTTTTTGTTTTTGTTTGTTTGTTTGCTGTTTCCTCACGACCACAGAGCGGCGCATTGCTTCCTTGTGGATAGGCGGCAGACACACAACCGGACGGCGAGTGAAGCGCGGCTGGATGGAACCGCACGGTGAGACTGATGCGATGGACTTCCCGTCCGCCGAAGGCGCACTGCTTACCATATCCTTTCTCACGTTCGCCGTATTTCTGATCAAGCTGGTGCTGCAGGTGATCAACACGATCAAGGCGAAACACTACACGTACAGCACGTTCGCGGCGGCTACGCCCGTGTCCGGTGGTCTGCTGGTTAAACGGACACGACGCTACATTGAGCCGCACGAGCTGCAAGCTATACTCGCCACTGTAGACGGTTACCGGCCGGTTTAGCTTGCACGAATACAAACACGCTACAACATTTTCGTCCCGAAATGGCCGCGTCGTTGGTAGTCGTGCGTGCCGTGTTTAAACGCATCTTACATTTTTACTTACGGCCTGTCCGATTGCTTACTTTATCAGCTGGTTCAGACAGGATCAACTAAGTAAGCCCAAATTAGGTAGCGCACTATTGATCATTAAAAGAACAAAACACAAAAATAGGACGGTAATCGCTGATTCGCCGAGTGTATTCATGCTATTTTATCCTTCAACGCGAATAGTTTTTATTCATACGACGGACACGGCGTCAAATATAATGGGCACACTATTGATGCTTAATCAGCGTAATAGAAAGATACATATCCTGTTGCGGTACTGGACGAGGTAAGTAGCCTTTTGGGATGTAACTACATCGAGTTCGCTGGAGTACATCACTAGCGACAGGTGTAAATATAAAAGGCTAGATCGTTTTATTGTATGCGTGTGTGCTTCGTAATCTGTACGCACGGATACTAGTGCCAGTATCCGATAAAACACTGCGCAAGGCAAAGTGGCAATTCAGCCCACGGATATATTCCGTGGCATAACAGCTTTAATCTTATTCTCGAGATTCTTTATCGAGTTATGTTGTAACGGTTAGGCAACAGGTTTGATCGCCCTGTTTCCATAGGACTTCTAAGCTACTGCAGCAGTAAAGATTGCATAGAACACAATGTTCCAAAATTGCATTTCAGCTATCAATATATCTATTTATCAATAGTTATCAATATACTAAATAGTTCAGCTATCAAA
>CM032179.1:1813959-1836192 GCA_018908115.1 Anopheles rivulorum
GAAGCCTCTCGTATTCGCAGCAGGAAAGGTTCAGATGCTGCAGGGACGGATTGAGTTGCAGTATGTTTGTCAGTGAAACGAATGAGATCGTTGCGCCCTTTAGGTCCAGTGTGATCAAATTGGTAAGCTTGCTGTCCGAAGGAACTTCATCGCTGATGCACATGTTCTGCAAACAGAGCTCAGTCACATTAGGGCATAATGACAGCGAAAAAAACGTAGGGTTACGAAGTCCCAACGAATTCAAACGTAAATGGGACAAAGTGCGGCCATGCCGCATAAGGAAGCTGAAAGCGACAATAGAAGCTTAAGTTTGTTTCTATTATTTAGCGTTTTAATTTACAGCTACCGACTTACCGTTTCAGCTGTTCCTCCAAAAACGCATCGAACATTCCACACCAGGACAGATCGAGCTTGCGTATATTGGCGCAGCGATTGTACAGCCATTTGAGCATGTAGGAATTCATCTCCATCCAGTACGGTCGCATGTTTACCTCCCTGTACAGCCGACTGTCACGCACAACATTACGGAATGTAGTGGACGACGTTTCCAGATTGTGCAGCGACTTTATGTCGAGAAAAGAACAGATATGAAACAATACTTCATAAGGCATGTCGGTGATAGATGTATCATGCTGAGGTGGGTCACGTTCCCGTTTGACCAGCCTCTGAGGACGGTTCGGGTCTATCAAATCATTGTTAACCCAACGTTGAAGAGTATTCTCCTCATCGCTTGTTGTGGCATTGCCATCATAAGGCATGTTTGTGATAGATGGTTTATGCTGTTGTGGTGGGTACCTTTCCCATTCGAACAGCTGCTGAAGGCGGCCCAGGTCTGTGAATTCAAAGTTAACCCAACGTTTAAGAATAATCTCTTCATTGGTTGTTTCGCCTGAGTTCTCCTTTAAGTCCCGGTCATTCAATAAACCCTTAAGCATCATAGCATCAAACCCGGCCATATACCGTAAATCGCACGTACGAAACTCGATGCAAAGGACGCGCGTTCGCTGCCTCATGAAGCGTAAAACCGGCTTAAGGATGTTACTTTTAGTACCACTCCAGTTGCGAATTACTTTGTAATCGTCGACAAGCACATCCCACAGTAGAATCCATTGCTTGGATTCCACGTACGCCCAGATACGGTACACGGCGCCATGGGCCAATATTTCGTAAATGTCCAATCCTGTCGGGTACACAGACGTTTCGAAATGAACCACAATGTAATCGTCAATCGGCCGTTTATCTTTGGCGAGAATTTTGCCTAAACCAAACTCGGGTGTGTACGACGGCGCCAGCTGCTTATAACCGCCGAAAGAAGGCTGGAAATGAAAGCCACAAAGTGTTAATCGAAACCCACTATCAGCTGCAAACAATCCAACCCGCAACTTACCAACAAATAACTATCTGAGTAATCGCCAGCGGTACGAACATGGTATGGTCGCCCGATCAAGTTTATGGCATTGTAGGAAATACTGGTCCGGGGGCCATACTCGCTGCTAACATAACTTACACCCTCCACAAACTGCTGCAGTTCGTGCCCAGCTGTCGAACGAAGCATTTTTTAGCCTGTGGAAATAATGTAGAGCGAATTTCAATTGTTAATACTTAAGGCCAGGTTTGCAAACTACATGGTCGAAACGATTGCGTAAAGAACACAATGAAACATTAATTAAAAAATAGAGATTTAGCATGCATTCGGCATTTTGTAGCGAAAGTGTCTCTTTTACATGCCATTGAATTGATTTCGGATGCTGTTTTTCACACACAAACACTCTATACTCACGAGTTCGAGTTATTTTCTTTGTTAAGACGTCCCGCTCCACATAAATGTTTAACAATTGAGTTAGAATTTCGCAATGGTATTGCTGCTTTTTCTGCAAACTGCACTGCACACGTTGAAAACTGGTTACAAAATGACGGAGGTGACATTTGCTCTCCTATGGCAACTTTATTCAATGAAGATTTCTACCAAGTTCCGTTTTGCTATTCCTTCGGAAGAAAGGCCTACTATGATCGTTCTCAGAACGACACAGCTGTTTACGTTTTGCGGATAATAAATGTTTACAGTTTCAAATTGACTGATGCAACTGACAGCTGAGAAATAGACCGAACAGAATTGGGTGATTGTTCAGAGATGTCAAACACAACACGGATTGCAGTTTGTTAATTTTTTGTGTGAATTTTTTCATACGTACCATTCTAATATGTATTGTATTTTTGAAGTTCAAATCTAAACTAGATATACGGCCTGGTCATTCTCACGACAATAAAAAAAATATCTCAACTGAAACGTGTCCCACCATAATTTACCCAGAGTATGAGGGTAAATTCTGATAAATGATATGGAAATAAGAACGCGAAATGATTCCCTAAGTTGTGGCGCATTCGCTAACCAATTAAGCATTCAGCACAAAATCACAAAACACAGAGCTACGGGCGGTGTTTCCTCCTCTTCGTGGCATCAAAGCCTCGGATTTTTGGACCTACAATTTCTTGTTCTTCCGTTTTCTATCTTCAGTGGATAGTTTACATGCCAAACAGAATCGAGCCGTGGCCGCCCCAAACGCGTTTAACACACCACAAAATATATGTCACATTTTATAACAAAACTTACACGCGATAAAGTTTTCTTTTGAGACATATAAAATATGCATGCCTTTTAATTACAGATGATCGTAATCTGTTTTATACATACCTGAATATAATTAATATAGAAACTCTAATTCATGTTTTCAATCGATTCTGTAGTATACGCATATCAAATACTCTCACTAAATATCGGATGGCGACTGACTAGCATTGTCGACACTTCACAGCCAGGGCGAAGAAGCCGTACAAATTTGCTTCTTACGGCCATATGGGAAACGTATGACTGGTATCGATTTTTAAGCTGATTACAAAATATACCCGCTTGAACCATGCAATATCTAACTGACCCGTGCATGCCGTCATTCTAGGGTCTTTTAGTATCTTCTTGACCATATTTATTTTATTGATCAGATGATCGTAGAAGATGTCAAAGTGAGTCATGAAAAATTAAGAAACGAAATTAATTTTGCTGGTGGTGCATTTGGCAACGGCGCCAGTTCCTAACACGACCGGACCGGTTCAAAGCCCATTCGGTCCGTCCCCCCGTAGCACGGTCTGACTAGCCGGCTACGTGGTAAAAATAAGTCTAATACGGCCTGGTCCGTTCTAACGTAATAAAATAGTAATAGTAAAGTTGATAGGTGTGATTGGTAGTAAGCAAGACATACAGTCTGTTTCGCCGAAGTGAAATAATTCATGTTCAGTATTGTTCATGTCAAAGGCTTATAGTTTGAGAATAATTCTAGGAGAACTGTATGCTAATGCCACGGAAGAGATTCCTTAATATTTATTTTTCCATAAAATGGCATATGGTTAGCAGCTTGCGTAATAGTAGATGTTACGTGAAGGTTCCGTGGATTTTGCTTACCTTTCAACACTACACATCGACGCTGTAAAATTGAAAAGGTAAAATTCTCTGGGATGGTGCTGAAAACAACAGCGCGTTTTTATTCTCAAAAAACCCTACTAATATGTCGTACAAAAACACGCGCTCTATCACTTGTATGAAAACCTTGATGAACGATGGGTATCGTATAGTAAACGCTAGCAGTATATTTCCCTGTGGTTGTGCATTTAATTAAAACCAATAGAAAAACACATAAAAACGATATATGCAAAAGTTTGAAAAATGCGCCGTGGAAAAAATTCATGGACATGCCATGATAACAACTAATGCTAAGTCTACTCGATTATCATGCATGTGTATCTCTGTGCACACTCAGTGTGTGTTTGTAATTATCGTTTTAATCCCGAGACATAAGGACTAGCTTTCGTGAGGCGGTTAAAGCTGGAGAAAAAAATCATCTAGTATTGTTTCGGTACGGCGTTTGCATCCAGGCCAACTTTATGCATTTCCACTGCGAGCGAGAACAGATAATCATAGCATTCAGCCCTAGAAGGTTTAAAAAAGAGAATCATAAGCTTAAATATGTGAAACATGTTAGATGCGCGTTCACCATACATTGTCTTTGCCTTCTGCCAGTTGTGACCCCACACGTATACACCGTGACGACGCACGAGAATAGCCGATGTGCCGGGATAATCCCTCAACGCGTTCGCCATCGATTCTTCAAGATCCTTCTCAAACAGCGTATTCTCGATGATAGGTACTACAAGTTCTTCATCATACATTAGGTTGCGGTTTAGTTCGTAATCATAAATACCCTAAAACGAGCACGGAGACGGTGTGGTTACAGTTTTGTTATGTGGCGCTTACAAATCTATTCTCACCTTGATCATTTCCAGATGCGTGCAGCGGAACTCTTTACCCGGCCAGAGCAATGTTGTCATTACTGCTGCGGGACTGTGCGTATGTATAACAGCTCCAGCACTACGCTCTTTATATGCAAGCATAAAAAGCGGTGTACATTGACTTTTGGTCAATCTAGAATACATACAAAGTAAAGGAATGTTGATGTATTTATTTTTTGTATGCGCCGCAACGTGACCATGTCGTGCATGGACGTACTTTTTATAATCAGGCGGTGTTTGCAGATCATCTCCCTCAATGTTCTGTATGAAAAGATCATCGGGTTGAATTCGTTCCTTCTGCACACCGGAAGGGGCGATATATATTTCGTCGCTAAAATAAAGAACAAAACGGATAATCAAACATCGGACCATCGTGAAGTCGTGAAGTGGGGAAAGTGAATAAAAACAAGACAGTAAGCAATTATACGAACTCCAGCTTAATACTTATGCCGCCACCGGTGCCAGTCACCCATCCGAGGTTGTAAAATTGTTTGCATAGCTCCGGTATCAGCTTTCGGGGATGCTCCTATCGGACGAACGTTATAACAGAGAAGAAGAGAAGCATATTTTTAGCCTATAAGAAACGTGCCACAAATATCGCTGTTGATGTAGTGAAATTTACCTTATTGATTACATTATCATAAATCTAAACGAGCGAGGAGAACAACCGGACACAACAGAGGCAAATCAAGAAAAGAAAATGTACAATCATTACCAAGGGTATCTGGATGAACGTTCGTAGGGATGTTAGGAACATATAGTTTTCTGGGGTGTACTGGCGATGTGAGGACCCTACGTTGCTAGCATGCAAACATCGATTACTTGCACAAAGGAAGCTACACACGATGCCTTATGATGCCATCGTCAAATGCACGAGCCTCTTGTACTGAAACTCAAGTGCTCAAGAAACAAAAAAAAAACAAAAAATAACAATAGAGGGAATCTTTGAGGGAACACTGTGTTCAACTCTCTTTCTATAAGCTACCAAAAGTGCGCTATGGCCTATACCCTACACGTTCCCTACTGTCGGCCATAACACGTGCTGCCGTGTTAGCATCATCGTTGGTACCTCATCGAACGCACTGTTTATTGATTTCTTACCGTCCTTACATCACCTAAAAAATCGATCGAATCCTTCAACCTTTTTATAAGATGCTTCTCAAATCATCGATACCGTTGCGAAACATGTTACCGTTTCAATCCTGCTTTTCCAAGCAAACGGTTTAACGTGTAGCGTAAAATCGCTACACATTTCAAAAGAAATCACAACTTTCTACTCATCTGCTACATACATAGTGAAATGTGTGCTTACGTTATTCATCAGGACGTGCAGTATGGGCTAGCTAACCGGTATTGCAGGATTTGCCTTATCTGGACTATTAGACATAAGATAGTTAATCCAAGTTTTCACACAAACATTCACACAAAAAAGGATACCGAGCAAATTAAACAAACAACCCTTGCAGTTCGGATTTTTACGAACATTTCGTTATAATCTATCTAACCTGTTTTCCATGTCCTACTTGCCAAGTACATGGACCGAGTAAGCAAAGTCCCATTCGTTCTAACGGCAGTATACCCGATTCATACATACCTCTGACAAATCTTGATAGATTGATGACCTTCCTGATGCCATTCTCGACTAGGCTGTTAACGATAAGAGCACGCAGCACTTGTGTCGCCCGGAACCCGTTCCAGAATCTGCGAACTAGAAGCTGCAACAAACAGTCAACGAATGAATGACAGTTTCGTGCTGGGAGCAATGTTTATACGGCGTAATATTCGTTCCTCACTGTGGTTGATACCACGGCGGTTTCGCAAATATCACAAACTTAATTTCACACTGCATTTCTGTGCAAGCATTTTACAAAATCTGATACGTAACGACACTCCTTCAAAACTCGTTGATTTTTTTTTTAATTATTTATAGTAACGTAACACCACGTTTTTGAAGAAAACAGTTTTCGTTGAGACATTTCTTTTGTCTACGTTGGTTTCATACAAATTGTAAATATGAAACTTACGCTACCAAGAAATATGTTCTAGTTCATTCCATTTATTGTACCTTATTCGAACAGAGAAATACGCACTTGTTAATGATAAATACAATAAATTGACGGTCACATTTATCATTCGGGGGCTTTCAATGTTCAGCCCTTGGTAGGATCTCTTGATCCTGAAGAATGTTGCAATAATTAATTTACAGCAGCAATCAACTGCATTATTTTTTATTTATATTTTATTATGACGGCTTAGCACCGTATTGTCGGTCAACTGCATTATTAGCATGTTATTATTAAATATACACGCAACAGTGTTTTATTTTTGATTAAATGAATGCGTTACACGAATTGTATAGTTTGTGGGTCCCTAATAGGCAATATTTTTTTTTTAAATGTATGCTTGCTAACATTCGACTTATTGTAATATACGACACATCTAGTGTATATAAAATCGATATAAAAATTCGCTCTGTAAGAATAGTGGAATTTATGGACGAAGGATTTAAAACAGTAATTACACAAATTAGCGTTACCTTTCATTCGTCTTGCTACGTTGAAATGGTACTTATCTTCAGTTTAGTACCCCTGCTTAAACTGTTGGAATGCATTGACAGCCACCATACTGTCATCTGCTCTGGCCTCAAACGTTCCACCACAGCAGTGTTAATATTTTGTTGATTTTATTATCGTACAATTTCATTCGCCGATCGCTGTGTACCAAGCGCTTCACACATTTCTATTGGTTTTGGTATAATAGACTGAATCGCGCACGAGAAGACGCTGTAAAGGATTAGTGCATTGCAAACAATCAATCTATCCGTACAATCAATACCAGCAGCGCAGCTGCTTGCAGTACGCATCTGGCGAGGTGCAATCAACTACAATACAATTGTGTACAATCACCTTCAACTGCAAGCAATATGGACCATACGGACCAAGACGCATCAAATCAACTTCCAGACGACATAGAGCAAAACTTTCTAACCCAGTTTAGCTGTAAGTGTGCCAGTCGTCCCTTTTCCAATGCTGCTGTTGCATGGGCATTTCCCATTCGAATATGCTTTCTTTGTCTTCAGCTATGGTTACCACGGATAAGGAAGAGCTGATCCTACAGTTTCAATCGATTGGAGAGAATGTAAATTACTCGACGGCAACATTCTTTTTGGATATGACCAATTGGTAAGCAGATCGTTAACCCAACCGGTTGATAGCAACATTTGCTTGCTGAATTTAACAATGTATCATCGCAACAGGAACCTCCAAGCGGCTGTGGGATGTTACTTTGACTTTATGGCCCAAAACCGACAACCATCGATGAAGCTGCTGAACGATATCACGGTAGGAAAGGGCGAAAAACTCACACCGAGCACAGCGTAAGTATTGCGTAAATGTTGACGATTTTCCTATTCGGCGATAGCGTTTGGTTTGATGTTCTTTGTTTGTCAATTGCCATTTCATAAAGTGTTAAGCTCACCTGGCTGCTGCAAAACAATGGTGATATAGCGTGGCCTTACGGGTCCTACGTCAGTTTACGCCGAAACCCAAGTATGATGGAAGAAAATTTTCCCGTATCGTACGAGGACCTGAAGTACTTCGTTCCTTCCGTACCTCCGAATGATACCGTGTCCGTGTCAGTGCAGCTAGTCAGTCCATCGACGGAAGGGTTCTTCGAGACCGTATGGTCAATCTACACTCCGAACGGCACCAGTTTTGGAGGTATTCATATTTTACCATATACATTCGGTTACGTTTTACTGTATGCATGTTGCATATTGTATATATAATTGCATGTCATATTGGTTACATATAATCCATAACAGACACGCATGCTGTTTTATTTATCTTTGATTATGACGGCTTATTTGACGCATGCTGTTTTGTATTACATTGTATTATTGTATTTTTGCAGAAAATATAACTTCACGGATTGAAGTAAGTCTGGATGGAACGATGGCTGTAACTCAACAATTTTCCAGTCTTCAAACGAATTCCACCGGCGACCTTAACCCGCAGCCAAACTCGACGGAGTCACAGGCATGTTATAACTTTTAAATTATCCCAACTGGCTTACAACAATGAAGCATTTTAATCAATCAATGTATTTTCTATAATATTTTTCAGTCGAACGAACTCGACGATAGCGAAATGTGGGGATAGCTAACAAAACGTCGCATCTATATACAGCGTAATCCGTTGTTATCGTAACCTTTCAACGACCGACATCGGACTACAGATATCTGTCCTTAGGCGTTGCTGTTTACAAAATAATTGTTATTCAGAGCACTTTAGCATACCTTTCAGGTAACTAACTTAAAGTTTATTTCTTCTACGGTATTTACGGTAGCGTAAATTATGCTAGTGCATCAAGTCGCTTGAAGTTCAAACGAGATTTCCTGAAAATATTTACGTCCCGTCGCTAGATAATCAGGCCCATAATTCTCATAAGTTGTAATTAATGTATAAGAAAGCTTCTTTTATTTTTTCCTGTTTCAAAATGACTCGTGGCCGGTCTATTTGTGTGGTCCGGTCGAAGTGGCATTTTAAATAACCTGGTTGTTTTACTTTTCAGTAAAGTAGAATGGGTATCACATTGCAGAGACTTGTTTGCAGTGAAGTGTGTATTGGCTATTTTTACTTTTTTGCTTATGTTTTTAAAACATAAATTATTGTCCGTTTTGAAAAATATAAAAAAAATTGAAACGAAGAAGTATGTAGTGTGTGGAGTTACTTTAAAATACACAGGTAAAGGCAATTCGATTATAGACGGGTTTACGATATCAAATATCAACAAGAAACAACATAAATTCGGAAAAAAAATATTGGTATCAAAGTTACTTAGTTAGCACAGGTTTTAGGTTAAAAACTATTCTGGAAGGGTCTGGTCTTGTTGTGAGGGCTGACGTATCTAGCGACGTGGCACAAATAATAAGTTTAGTAACCCAATATACAGCCAGGGCAAGACCGAAGCGTCTTCACACCAAATTAGATGGCAGAAGTAAGTAACACTCCGGCTATGACTGTTAAGCGCAGTAGAACCAAATAAGAAGGAAAAAACAAAATGTTACATATATATATTTTTTCTATTTATCGTACGAAGCATATGAAACTGAATGCATCACAATTTGGAAAACAATGGGTAATAGAGCAGGCATAAACGAAGAGATGTGGGCGGGGAATGAAACGAATAACCACGTTGCCCTGCAAGCTGTCTCGAACTGCGGGTAACATGGTGGAACCATATGCTTCCCGTATTTTGTTCTGATCACTCATTTACACTGCTGAAATTTGTAATACCGATACTCGTATACAAAAATGTGTAAATTGTATTAAATTTCGATGCAATTACTTAATTTATTTGATTTTACTGCTAAGTCACGAAGATCTAAATTGGATTTGCACACGACAAGGACCGGTATCAAATCCGTAGCACGGATGGAACATCCGGCTCCATGGTAAAATTAAAAGTCTAGCAAAATCCGGCTTATGGCGGGTGCTGCCTAGTATGGATGAGCCTAGTAGTTTGTTGCGCCAAAAGGCAGAAGAAGTACAGTAACGACAAAGTAAACATTATCTGGGAACTAAACAATAAGTCATACAATAAGATACATGCACCATGCGTACCATTTTTTTTTTTTTTGCATGTTTGTTTGCAGGTAGTAAGCAAGGGATTGTGATTTTTATTATTTTCGTCCTCTGCCATGTGTAAGCTGTATGCGGTGTAATAATGTTAACGTTCTTATTGTGTGTTTTTATTTCTTAAATTTTCAAATCAAAATTTAACTTTTTTGCTACAGAACGCGTGATCTCACAACAAACTACCGTACTAGAGAAGGCTGATATACGCATCATGATATTTGTGAGCTAACACTAGCCAGAAAGACAGATCGGTGACGTTCATATGTGCGCGATAAGTGATAATCCGCGGTAGCGTAACGTCCAACCGTAGGCCACTCATTTCAGCAGCAAAACATGCTGTAACGTTACACGTGTGCTAGCGCCACGATTTTTGGTGTGCAGTGGTTCGGTGGTAACGCCGTTCAGATGGTTCGCGAGATTGGCCCGTTCAGTATGAGCTTTGTTGCATAACTTCGTAAACTCATCATTAGATTTGACTGTGTTCGTTTAATTGTGTAGCTAGATTTCAACGTTCTGTAATGCTCAACGCCAGGCAGAGCATGCGAAACCTTGGGTAAAATTAGGTGCAACTTGTAAAAAAAGCGCAATAACTGTATAATGTTAGCCAGTAAGCGAGGGATGTTAGATGTTAGAGGCCGGTAGGTTTTTTGTGCGTGTGTAGACATTTTGCAGCCGGTGCCATAAGCACAAGATGACGGTTAGGGAGCTATTCATACTGGAACAGTTTTGTTTTGTTTTGTTTTATTTTTTTGTTTGTATTAATTACCCTAGTACGTTGTACATGTTTCCAAAGTTAAGTAATATTATTGCCTTCAAGGGGGTTAATAAAACCAGGAGCACTTTTTTTTCATTTCACTGTACATTTCATTTCACAAAGCCTTCAAAATGGTGCGCCGTGCACCTTTACAAGATCGGACGTTAATGGGCATAGAGGGGAAGCTTGCTCTGCGCAAGGTAATTAATATCCACCCGTATCGGGATGTAAGTATCGAGGCGGAAATCAAGCATTTGTTGCTATTCGACAGATAAGTGAAGGGTGCGAATGAATGCGCCTGTTTTATAGGTTCCCAAGGCACACGTCCAACAAAACAAAAAACAAATAAAGAAATGAAAAGAAATATCAGAACAGTACACAGGAGCGCCAATCAGTGTGCTCGTTGATAGCTGCGAGCTGTGTATGTATGAACAAACTGCTTAAGATGTAAATGTATGAAACTTACCGTTTACCTCAGGGCTTAGCATAAATCCCAGCCACAGTGCCTTTGAGTTGCTATAATTGTTTATTAGTAAGATTTTCTTCATTTCATTATTTACCACATCCGAACGGAAGACGAATGGAAAAAAAGGAGTGAATACGAACTAATATATGGTTGCTATGTACCAGTATGATCTGGCAGGGATATTACCCACGGTTCGACAAATCCACGGCGCACATCCACCTTTTCTCACTCGCCAATGCTTAAACTTGTACGATATTTCATACACTTTTAACAGTGAAGCGCATTTTCTGTTACTAACAAGCTCTTTAAACATGTTTATTATTTCGTACATTACTGGCTGCCGAGTGGTTGGTGTTAACACCAAGTAAAAGACAGCTAAAAGTAAAATTCTACTCTTTATGTATAAATACATAATAACACTAAATCGTGGACATCATTAAAAGCAAGCCATAAATAATTTATTGTTACTTATCGGACGGTACACACAGAGCGTTCGGATTTTATTCGATCCGTTACATAAAGATGCAGTCTGACCAATGCATTGCAGACAGTGGTTTATTCTAGTAGATAACCATACGAAGTTTCTAGCAACAACGGCCAACTATATATTCCTGCGAGGATGAGCTGCTTATTTACTCCCGGTTACATACAAATTGGTCCGAGCACTTCTTCTTCTGCTCATCGAACAGCGTGTTGCCTGGGCATTTAAGGATCACCTCAGCCAACTCGCCGGACGCTACCTGCACGCAGAACTGGTAAGACGTACAATCGTTTGGCGTGTTGGTTGGAAACCTGCCAGTCGTTGTGCATGTACCTGCCATGCTGGGTGTAGTGACGCCAACGGTAGTTGTGGCAACCGTGGTAGTGGTGGTAGGTACTGCTACCGTTGTTGCGATACCCTCAACACACTGATACTCTTCTGCCGGTGCGCACCGCAACACGTCGGTGGCGAAGATGGAGCCGGCTGGGCAGCTGAGCTCAATGCCGATCAGATTCAGTTTGCCATCGTACAGACACAGGTAGTAGGATTTGCAGTAGATCGAGTCCGGATTGGGATATCTACCAGAGTTCGGGCACACGAATCGTGTCGGCGTTGGTTCAATTGTCGTGGTTGTTGTAGGCGATATGGTTGTGGGCGGTAAGGTGCTCGACGTGTCGTATTTACAGCTGTGCGAGAGTATAGAAACACATAAGCCGACAGTGTCCGAAAAGATGGTGGTTGGTGGACATAAAAATCTGAGTGGTGTAAGCGTTCCCAAGCTGTTTCTAACGCACAGTATGTAAGATACACAGTCGATACTGCTAGGATCGGGATAACGACCCTCTTCTGCACACTCGCCACCATCTCCTGAACCTATGCCGGTCGTTGATGGTAATGAGGTGGTGGAACTCGTCGTAGAAGCCACAGACGAGCTTGATGGTGTTGGCCTTGTTGAAGTGGTTAGTTTGATCGGTGGTGGCGTTTCTGGTTCCTCTGTTGTAGTGAAAACAGTTGTTGACGAGGGCGCTGTGCTTGTGTCTCCTTCAGCAGTAGTAAAAGTAACATCGGTCGTTGATGATTCCATTTCCGTCGTCATCTCTGACGTTGTGATCTCAGTTTCAGAGGTCGTAACAGTGCTCATCGAGGTAGTTTCTGGAGTAATAGTAATCGGTATGTTGGTTGTCACCTCCGATGTCTCAGTGACCTCAGATGTTGATGTGGGTGTATCTGTCGTCACCTCCGATACTGTGGTTTCAGCTTCAGTGGTCGTAATAGAGCTAGTCGAAGTAGATCCTGGTGTAATAGTAATCGGTATGTTGGTTGTAACCTCCGATGTCTCAGTGACCTCAGATGTTGATGTGGGCGTATCTGTCGTCACCTCCGCTGTTGTGGTCTCAGCTGCAGTGGTCGTAATAGAGCTAGTCGATGTAGATTCTGGAGTAATAGTAACCGGTATGTTGGTTGTCACCTCCGATGTCTCAGTAACCTCAGATGTTGATGTGGGTGTATCTGTCGTCACCTCCGATACTGTGGTTTCCGCTTCAGTGGTCGTAACAGTGCTCATCGAGGTAGTTTCTGGTGTAATAGTAACCGGTATATTGGTTGTAACCTCCGATGTCTCAGTGACGTCAGATGTTGATGTGGGTGTATCTGTCGTCACCTCCGATACTGTGGTTTCCGCTTCAGTGGTCGTAATAGAGCTAGTCGAAGTAGATCCTGGTGTAATAGTAATCGGTATGTTGGTTGTAACCTCCGATGTCTCAGTGACCTGAGATGTTGATGTGGGTGTATCTGTCGTCACTTCCGATGTTGTGGTCTCAGCTGCAGTGGTCGTAATAGCGCCAGTCGAGGTAGATTCTGGAGTAATAGTAATCGGTATGTTGGTTGTCACCTCCGATGTCTCAGTGACCTCAGATGTTGATGTGGGTGTATCTGTCGTCACCTCCGCTGTTGTGGTCTCAGCTGCAGTGGTCGTAATATAGCTAGTCGAAGTAGATTCTTGAGTAATAGTAATCGGTATGTTGGTTGTCACCTCCGATGACGTGGTCGTTGTGGTTTCAGCTTCAGTGGTCGTTATGGTGCTTGTGGAGGTAGATCCTGGCGTAATAGTAATCGGTATGTTAGTCGTCACCTCAGTTGTCTCAACTGCGGTGGTCGCAATGGTGCTAGATTGTGGTGTAATTGTAATCGGTGTGTTGGTGGTCGCTTCCGATGTCGTAGTAGTTGTTAACACTGCCGCATCCGATGTGGTTAGCGGGATGCGGGTTGTAACTTCCGCAGTCGTTATTACCGGAGTCGTTAGACTTGGTGGTGTGACTGTGGGTACAGTTTGCATTGGACAGGTGTACGCATCTCCGGATACACACTTTTGTTCGATGGGCGTGAATACAGACCCCATTGGACATGCAGAAAGCTGCGGTACTAGCTTGTTATTTATAATTACACACAGGTAGTATGTATTGCAGTCCGGCGACTGCTCATTTACAAACCGCCCTTGGCTAGGGCACACGAACGTTTCACCAGGTTCTGCTAATGTGCTGCTTGATTGTGGCTCTTGCGTTGTCGTTGCCGGTGCGTACGGACAAACATTCGGTGGCGATGACACGCACGATTTCTTTTCCACCGAAAATATGGTGGACGTTGGACAGGTAACGAGCGCGGCTATCAGCGAACCGTCCGTGTTCTTCGTGCAGAGATAGTACGACTTACAGTCGGTAGACGCAACGTTCGGAAATCTGCCATCCTCCGTGCATTGAAAGCCAACGTCACGGGTGTTCAGTTCGCTGGCGGCACCTTGGCAAGAGTACGTGGATGTATCGACACATTCGCGTAGGATGCGCGAGAACACGGTCGTACCGGGACACTGGGCAAACACCGGTTCCAACACATTATCGGAGTTCACTACACAAATATAGTACGTAGCACAGGAGCTTGACGCATCGTCCGGGATTGCACCAACCTGTTCGCACTGGACCGTTCCGCGCGGTGCGTTATCGATCGCCAAGAAATCCTCAAAACCATTCGCTGGTAGTGTCTGCAGCAACAGCAGCACGGCACTGATCGTTCCCTGCATCCGCGTTTGACGCATCGTTTCTGTCTTGCTAATGTACCTTCTGCTGGCCGTTATGTACGTACGTATCGTTTCTTGGTTCGCGCCGTACTGAATTCGGATGTACATATCGGATGTAGTTTTTATAGGTATACATCAACCTTTATCACCACGGTGCCATAAAGCGGAAAGAATTCGAGAAACTGCCGAGGTGAATGGGGTGAAGCCACCGGTTCTCAAAATTATCCAGTGCGCTTCACGGTGCACACAACGTTTGCGAGACGTTTTGCTGCCTGATAAAGACAGGCAATAAAATGACTCTTTCCTGCGAAATTAGCAACAACGATAAATAATACGGAGCCGACGAAAACATCTTCTCCCGGCCGGTGCGGTGGAGGCGAGCCCACCATGATCGGGACGGTTGCAGCAGTGACACGTTAATCGCTGTTTTTTTTTTCTTTCACCGGAACCTGGCCCGCTGGTTTAGATGAACCCAAGCAGAATACGGCGAGCAAACCGATGCTCCATCGGTTGTTACCTCACCAAGGGTTTTGCTTGCCTAGCGGCTGGCATGGCATGCGGTGCTGTAGGATTATCAGCTGCTAATAGCGCTGTACGTACGAAAACAGCCGTCCACGCTACGGCAGTTAATGAGCAACTTATCAGCTTATTGGCAAAAGGATGGCAAAGCAAATAAGATTGTCTGTTTTATCGCCACGCGATAAGTGGCTCGGAAGCTAATAAAGCAAAAGTTTCGTCCCATCCGGGAAACGCGCTTGGTGTGACGCCGCTGGGATGCCCGGCTTGGACAACACCGCAAACGCCACGCGGGTACGCGGTCGATATGATGGCATTGGCAACTGTGGCAAATAGAAATATAAAAAAAGATAATAATATAAATAAAACGTCGGCACCGACCTTCCACGTGTGCGAAGGTAACAGCCAAGCTTAGCAGGTGCCGATGAGCTGTTATATGAGCAATGTTGTTGCGACTGTTGTGCCCAGTTGCTTGTAGCCAAGCGAGTCACTAGAAGCTCGCCGCAACAAACAGCAATTGTGTGTGTGTGTGTGTGTGTATGCAAAGTGTGACGACACGGCGGAAATGGCGCTTTAGCGCGCCATTTTTGCAAATGCAAAAACAATCCAAACGTCACTGGTACTGGATTGAATGCGGAAACGTGATACAGCTAATGTGGGTTAGTCATATAATCTTGACCGTTCCTATGTCCTTGTGCTATAAAACGGATCTGTAGCTGATAGGCAGCCGGCGCTATAAACGACTTATCTAGTCGCGCAGACTTTTGGCAGCACCCCGAATCAACACGCTCGAAAAATATTGTTTTCGAAAACCGGCTACGCCATTTTGTCACGCTCATTGAACCGCTCATTGCAAACTGGAATTCATTCACGTACGATTGCAACAGTTGCGGCTAACTCTCACCCAATGTGAGCAAGCGGATAAACAAGCTAAGAATAGGCGCTGAGGCGATAATGTTACGACAATTACGGCAACAGGCACAAACAGCAAATAGCTGGTTATTAACCGAGGGTACTTTATTGAATGACGAAAAACAAAAAAAAAAAAACAGTTACGCACACAGGTGCGCTTTACATTATCTTTGGGAGGGATGGGTCAGAGAACAGAGAAATAACTCCGATCTAACTACTGCCTATAGTTGATGCCATTCCACTTGCCATCTAATATTAACGCTCGCTCCCAGCATTCAGCAATCCCTAAAACGATTGTTTTCTTTTGTTTTTGCTCTCTTCGCCGCTTCCTGTCTCTGGCACTGTTGCACAATATTCATTCGCAGCGCTACTGTCTGTGTGTACATTAGTATGGGTGCGTTGTGTTTGATAAGAAGGATATACATATACATCTTAGCAGATACAGCAGCTGGGGAGAGCATGGTGCGCAACGGCGCTGGTGGCCTGCTGCAAATTATAATTCCACAGTCCCGAACAGAATTCAAAACAAAACACAGTGAAAAATATGAGAAAAACGTTTTTAAAGCAGACAAAAAGAATAAGGGCGAACCACCCACAGACAACATCGTGCCTAATCCTTTCGATCGCCGCTCAGGTTGCGCGTGCTGGGCAGCGGTTTGAAGGGTCGCGGTATCTCGAGCTCGTCCGAATCCATATCGTTGTCGGACAGGGAGAGCGAACCGGCCGAACGCATCAGCGGCATATTGTAGCCTTTCTTCAACGGCATGCTCGACGGTTCCGATGCGTACCCATCGTAGTAGTCATCCTCGCTCGACGAGTAACCGCGCTCCGGATACGTTTCCGGCACCTTGCAAACGATCTGCGCCAGATCGACGAAGGAATATCTGGGAACGGAAATGAGTATTTAATTTTGTTGTTGTTGTGTTGCTTTCTTTTAATAGAACCATTCCAGTGGTGCCAAAGGATACGTACTCATTCAGCGAATGGGTGGCCTTCTTCGGCATCGGATGTACCGACCATTGGTTGAACCGTGTCAAGCGTCCATTTTCTGCCATGTTTTGAAAGTACGCTTTACCGTGCTCGTAGCCGACGTTCTTAATCTCATCGAAGCTGCCGAACGCAAGCGTCTTGTACTTGTCGATCGGTGGCCGAATGTATTCACAGTAGTCGCTCTTCTTGACCTCCTGCAGCAAAGCACACCAACACGATGGCAATGATTAGTGTGGCACGCACACGGGCGAAACGGTGCGTTGCTACATACCTCCAGCTGACGCACACACGAAACGTACGCAAGGCGCGATTGTATATCGGGCAGGTTCGGCACCTTCACTGGTGAGGTGAACGGATTCCAGCGCTTGTAAAGCAACCACCAGCCGGATAGATCGTCACCGTAATCGGTCAGATCTGTATCGTCCTGCGAGCCGACGTCTATCGCTATAATGTGAGCTGCTCCCTGGGCACGCATTACATCCGCTGCACGAGGAAACGAAACGACAGTTAACAGTGCGTGCTGCAACAAGGGTTCATGTGTGGGGGGGGGTTATGGAGGGTGTGGGAGGGGCAGTTGGGTAACCAAATCACTACAGAAGAACGGAAACAAAATCGAAGAGAGTAATAAAACTATTGCTATTTCCTTATCCTGCACTATTCCAGTGTTTCCCAAATATGTCAAAATTTTGCATAAAACGTTACTGCTTCACTACTGTTCATTTAGCAAATTACTTCTCGCAGTGATTGCGGCGTTTGGAGTAACCTGAATTGTTCTGCACTTTGCTAGGTTATTGTGTACGGTGTCTACCTGGCACGTCGAGAGGTTTTCATTCTGATTGAAGCGATTGACGATAAAGCAATCCCATCTTAAAGACTAATCCTTACAGTGCTAAAACTCGGACGAGTGTGGTCCCCCGTGTACGGGTCAGCTTATCACCATAAGAGCCCCACACAGGTGTCCATCGCTTTGCTACTACAGTGATCATACACACACACACACACACATGGACGTTGGTGAAAGGAGATGGTATTTAGAGAATAAAAAAAAAAAAGAAAACAAAGAAGAAGCTAGCGAAGGAGTGTGGTTTCTGTGTGTGAGTGATATGGTTGATATCAATGTTTAATATGGCAGTTTTGTCGCATGGTTTCGCAAGCAAACGCAAATATGGCAAGGAACATCGGTGGTGATCGTTTTTTGTCACCCACAAAATGAAGATGGAACAGAAATTGTGGGGCGGGAAAAGTACAAAAAAAAACGAAAAAAAAAATTCAAAACAAAAACTAACGGAAGTAAACGGTATGGGGAAGTAAACAAAACAAAAATGCGTGATTCAATTTACCTGGCACGTTATTTGTATAGCAACCATCTAACAGCAGATGGCCATCGCGCGTATCACAGATAGGAGGAAATATACCGGCTACTGACATACTGGCACGTACACAACGCCACAGATCTCCTGATTTTGGTAATAACGACACAACAAACTTTTAGCAAAAAAAAACAAAAACAAAACGAAAGGGGGAGGGGGGAGGGAGTGGGGGGTGGAACAAAACCAATAGCAAGCAGCAGTAGCAGCAGCAGATTCGCACATTAGCCTACAAGAATTTTGGGAAGCAAATTTAAGTTGGAAGGATGCAACAAGGAAGAAATGAAAAGATACAGCAAGAAATAGAGGGGCGGAAGGGGAGAAGCCATGGATGGATGGTTTTGAACATTCGCTACAGAGAAGGTTGGGCTGTGCTTGGGTGCTGGAAGTAAGAGGGAAAGGAAACCACAGTACAGTAATGCGCTATCTAGCATAGGTACGCGCGCGCGCGCGCCATTTTTTTCCATTACAAATGTGTGGAATGCATGAGCTGCAAAATGGAGGCCAAGATAAAACGCGTTGCAGTGCGCGCGTGATGCCTACCAAGAAAGTGATGTGATGCTGAATGTAGCGGCAGTGAGGTGGAAATGAAGATGTGACCATGGGTATTTGTTTTTTTTTTATTTCTATGGCATTGAACAGATATAGGGCAAGATTTCTCTCCTCTTTTCTTTTGGGCATCATGAAGTAATGGACCGGCTTTGGCGATACATTTGGAATGTTTGGGTTTTGGGTTGGGGAAGCGGGGGGGGGGGGGGGAAAGTACAGAATGCAATAGAGTTCATGTTTGTCTTTTTTTCGTTTTTGGAACACCTCGCTGCTACACGTTGGTTCCCGCAGTACAGTCGGTAAGCCGCTTGCAAAGGTTAATGACGTTAATTAACGTGAATGACGCATATAGCTACTATTTGTTGTGCGCACAATAATGAACAAACAAACAAACAAAGAACACATATTGCATGTGGTAATATTAGCTGCCATAGCATGGGAGCTATCCTTTTTACGGCAAACGTTTGGTAACTGTGGAGCTACTGTGGTTTGTCGCAGCTTACCATCGAGCGATCAACCGGCCCAGATGAAAAGGTGTTCGTGAGAAAACGTATGCCCGAACCGTGGACAGGTGGGAGAGGCCAAACAGTAACGTGAATTTTCCTATATACTTTTGCTGTATGATTGCGAAACCATTGCTTTTTCTTTTGCATTTTCACTAAACTACACATAAACATTGGTTAACTAGTAGCGTAGTAACTTAAGCTAATATATTCCAACATTACCACCATACGCATCCTAGCTTAACGTCTAGCTGCTGGTATGAAACGGGCGGTATCCCAACATGGGTGATTTACTTAACAAACTAGCTTCGTTGCCTTTTTCACTCATTATCTCACTACTTTTATAAACTTTTGTTGCACTTTTGCTCAATGTCGTTAATGGTAACAATGAATCTTATATGTTAGTGAAATGTTATCTTCGGGCGTTTGACAACTTTCCATAACCCAGCTATTGCTAGTAATCGTAACACGCATGGATGTCGTTTGATATTGCTGATGTTCGCTTACAAATTTGCAATTTGTTTTGTAAATTATAATTTAAACTTTTTGGTTTTTACTTTTGCCTCATGATGGTTTGAATCCGTGCGTTAAAACCGATCGTACGATTATAGTTACGGTGTAGCTTTTATCGACCGATGAGCAATAAGTCTAGAATGACTTAATCGACGCTTTACTTAGAATCTGTGTTTTTTTTTTTTATTATTTTAAATATTTGACAAGCTACGGGGTTTGGGGTGGAATAAAAACGCATACACATACACAACATTTTAATTACCTGGAAGATTATTGACGTACCCACCATCCAGCAGTAGGTGACCATCTGTTGGATCGCATAACGGTGGCATGTACCCGCTCAGCGACATCGACGAACGTACGTAACGCCACGTGGAACCTGTTTTATTTCATTGCGTATTATAGTTATTGAGTGCGTTATTAGAGGGTATCCAAACCGTGTTGCCAATGACGGTATACAGCCGTAGCGGAGTTAGATCGACGTAAAGCAACCCGATCAAATAGAGCCGAATAAGCGTTACTATTCCCATCGGCGAAGTGTACGCGCGTACACTAACACACTGAGGACACACGCGCAAGATGCAGGGAGCTCGTTTAATGCTCGTTTAACGCTTAAGTTGAACGCTTCGCAGGCAGCAACGAAGAGTACACATACACAACTTAGTAGCTGATAATTTGTGAACCGAGATGACGACAACAAAAAACTTCTGTTGCGCAAAAGGCCGAACCACTTAGCTCACTATGCTACAAGTTTAAGCTAGAAAGCAAGCACTGCGCAACACACAATGGCCTGCTGAATTGTGAAAATTTCCCAGATGAAATGAAACGACACCAACAATCTTTAACATATTTGGATGGAAAATCAATCGTGCCGATCTTCGCCACTACTACAGTATACAGATATTGGCGGTTAGGCTGTTATATGATAAAAGTTAACATAGAAATAGGCACGGGCGAGGTGTCAATTGAATGCATGCACGTTACCAAACACCTCGTACATATAAGTGTATCCTTCATTTTGCCGAAAGATCAGAGTGAGAGATAGAGAGAGCGGAGGGTGGGGGGGGGGGAGATAGAGAGAGAGAGAGAGAGAGAGAGAGAGAGAAAGAGGGCGAAAGAATAATAGGGGAAAAAAAGAGCGCGCGCCTAAGAAAAAGAAGAGATAAACAGAAGAGGAGATGGTGAGAGGGGTGGCGGTGGAAAAGGAGTGGAAAAACAACAGAAGGGTGTCAATTATGTTGGCCCAGGCAGATAGTTGCTTAGAACCAAACATAACTGACATAGCGGATGGTGGGACAATTGGGTGGGTACAGTATGGTGTTACGAAGAGATTGATTGTTTTAGAAACTATATAGGATACGATCAATACGATCAGAAAATCAGAAGAAACAATAAACACACCGAAAGATTAACGCATGTTTTTGTACAGCGTTCCAAACTAAAATTTGCAATCCACACCTGCTGCATTTTGGGAGCATAGGGAAAACAAAACAACAACAACAACAACAACAACAACAAACTGAAAGATGCTACATTACCGTGTGTGTGCACCCGGGCACAGCTGGCGGAGATGTCGGTGGTGAGTGTGAAATACGGTATCCACAGGTCCTCGATGCAAATGTCCCCGAACGTACCGCGAATGGTTTGGTTAAAATGGCGCCCGGAAAACATTGACGTTATCGGGTACGTGAGATCGCGCAGCTGTCGACTCCATTGGGTCATTTTCTGGAATGAAGGAGCATATATATTAAAATCAATAAATAAAAAAAAAAACAATACTATTTGTGTTGAAAAGCGCTGCATAATGCAGCCTCTTCATGGTTCGGGACCGTGCGGCAAATAATATTTACTCACCGTACACCATTCGCGGGCCTTTTGTGTCATGGTTGTTATGTTTTTCTCCATACACCACAGCGCTCCCATAAACGCACCGATGCTTACACCACCCACCATATCGATCGGTATACCAGCTTCCTGGATAGCCTTCAGCATTCCTACATGGGCGGCACCACGGGCCCCGCCGCCACCGAGCACGAGCCCAACAGAGTTGCCGGTTAGCCAACGCGCCAAACGGGAGAAATCACAATGAATGTAGGGTTCGTTCTTCATTATTCGCTCATACAGCTCCGCCTGCG
>CM032179.1:1836203-1909897 GCA_018908115.1 Anopheles rivulorum
AACAATGCACTTGACAAAATTACATGAATATAAGAATATAAGACTGCATGCGTGAAGTGGCTCTAAAATGTTACTCACTATTTTGTTCTGACTACGGCGTGTAAACATACGCTTCGGGCACTGAATGTGATGGTGTCGGGATACCCATGCACGCATATTTAGCCAGCTGATCGTATTGCTGGGACAGGTGTTGCTTTCCTCCGAGTGCAGCAGTACCAGCTCCTTCGCCGTACGGATCGCCAACCGGTCGATCTCCTTCTCCAGCTTGCCCATCATCGGTGACCGATCGCCGAAGCCAACGATCAAAATGACATCGGCCTGGCGCAGGCAGCGTTGCGTCCACGGGCCAAACGAGTTGTCGCATTGATAGAGGGTAATGTTATGCCTGTCTTCCTGCTGTCCAAGCCAGCTCGTGAGCCGGTACTCGTTCGGTGGTTCCATGATTGACGCGCCGAGCGCCTTCCGTACAACCTCGGACGTAAGCCGCACCGTCGAACCGATCGTGCTGAGCGAATGGTACAGTTCGTAGGTGAACGGTGAAAGTGGCACATCATCACTTACCGCCACGATCGCCACCGTCGAATAACGGTGCTGAATCTGTTGGTTCGTATCGAACGACACGGACGTGAAGGAGCTGGTGGCAATCGGGCGCGACCGCATGGAGCCAAGTATGCGGTGGCTGAGCAAACTGATCAGCTGCGTCACTACGATCGGGTACTTGAATTTGATCGCATTGAACAGGCCTTCGGGCAGCTTCGCTAGCTCAGAGTCACGCACCGCCATCACCGTCGTCGTGCGCGGCGTCTCCGTAATCATTTCGATAATGCCGATCAGATCGCCTTTACCATATTCACCCACGATTTCCTTCTTGCCGTTCTGGTGCGTCGTAACGGAACGTAGGCGCCCGTTCAGCACGATATAAGTGGAGTCACTTGTTTCCTCCTGCCGGTATACCGCCCGTCCTGACTCTATGAAGTTCCAATCGAGTGCAAAGTCACACTGCCGCACTAAAGGCGATAAACGCTTTACGACGCTATTCGCTATATCAAGCACCACTGCTGGACGCTCGCGCATTATTCTACAATGAAGTACATAAAAATTACACATTATGGTTTCTTTCTTTTTCACTCGTAGCAACAAGTGTTTAATGATAGATGATGACTAATAATCTAAACGAATGATGCTTTAAAAAGAATCAAAATAATTATAACTTATACTCATAAATTGTTAACATATTGTTTTGCATACTTATAGATGACGTCCTTGTTGAGCAATCCTACACGGGAATTGTGTTTCGCACGGATCGTGTACAAGCTGCATTCGCCTGTCAGCACCGCCAAACCACCGACCACATCACCCGGGTAGATGGTGACGGTATGATTGTCCATCTTATCCCCGACAATCTTGTTGGAATCCTGCGCAATCGGGCCAGTTTGCGGGCACTGAGTGAGCGTGAGCCCACCGGCAATTACGAAAATTAACATCACATCCTGCGAGCATAAGTGAAAAGAGAGCAAACAAATGCTTTGTATGTTTCTCGAGACATACAAATAACAAAAAAACAATACTTCTAAATACTTACATCCAATACACCCTGGTGGACGAGCGTTGTACCAGGCGATACCTCTTTAATCAGTATGCTGTCTTCGATCGTTTGCTTGTGCGTATCGGGCAGATTTAGCTCCTGCATGAATCCGTCCACAGCATACGCCTTCAGCACCGCATGGTCTATTGGCTCGATCGGTAAGGCGGAGGTTCGTCGACCTAGGTTGTGCTGCCCGTCCGATAGATCTACCAGCATGTCCGGTTTGATTTCACCTACGAGCGAATGCGGTACAGGATGCACCTGATCGGATGGCACACGTCGATGTCCGGGACTGCCCTTTGTCTGCGGTGCGATTGGTATCTTTTTCCGCTGGGATGAACACTGCGAAAAAAAAGCATCAATTTACAGTAGTGATTGGTTACAAAGGAAAGCGTTTCGTTACCATCCCAACTTACCTGTATGTATTCTGTACTCAAGCCAAGATAGTTATGCAGTGCGGTAATGGTGACACGCTGCAAACGCACCATTATAACTTGTATGACACGCACTAGCAAATCTGGACATTCGCCAAAGACTTGCTGAAAGGCAAACATCGGCAATCTGATCACCTGCGAATTTTCCATCGCCCGAGCGGTGACCGTCTTATACTGGCTTGCATTGCCCTGTAACGGATGCGAAACAGGTTGCAAATAATAGAATGCTTTTTTCATGCTGACATATCGTTGTTTCAGTAGACGATTCCAATGAACTTACGACTAGTACATCTATGAAGCTTAGCAACGATGTCACCGATTCACCTTGCCGCACCACCTTCAGCGTGATGGAACTTCCGTCCGGATTATTTAGGAACACATTCACCTGTCCCGTCTGCACGATGAATACACTGTCGTCCGGGTCGCCGACCTTAATCAAGCTTTCGCCTGCTATGAGATTAATGATTTCGGTATGTTTGCACAACTTCAAAAAGACAGGCTTCTCGAAGTGTCCAAAGATGCGGATTGATTGCAGCATGTAAAGCGCGTCAGGTGGTACACGATCGTTCCCGTCGGATGCAACCTCTAGATATTCGGCCGGTGGTTCAATCACCAACAGTTGGGTCGGAGTTACGTCCTTTCGCAACAGTAGTCGCTTGGCAAATCGCATCACTGCTCTGCGTTTACGGCCCTGGCCACCGTACGCTTGACCTGATATGGATTTTACCTTCCGCAGCATCCGACGTCCGTAGAACATCATTTTGTCGCGCTTGCGGAATCGCATGTGAGAAGCGTACTGGTTCTGCAACTGCATTTTTTCTTCGAGCTCTGCAAAAATATGTAACAAATTTCGCAATAGCATGTAGGTGCATTTACAATTCTACATTTAGCTTGTACTGTTCTTACTTTTGAGATATTTCCTACGCCATATGTAGATGCTGGCTATTATGGCGAAAATAGCTACCATAAGTTTGATTGCCCATGATAGCTGGAGGGTAGAACAAGGAAACAGTTAAAAAGTAATCAGTGCTGCGCAGGGTCAAGTAATGTGTCAAGTACTTACATTTAAGTCTTCCGTGTTGATGGTATACCATGAATCCTTCAACATGGTGCCATAATCGGCATACGACTTCTTCACTAACCCTACAATATCCATTATTGCTAGAATGGAACGACAGGCAGCGATTACTATGATTCGTTCTGTATCTATAGCGAGGTTACGATACGAATCTAGAACACCGTTTGAAAGGCATAGCTCATCGTACTCACCATATTATCGATGCCAAAAGTACACAACGTACGACGACAATACTCCTCAGACGCTTCCGTTTATTGCACACAACCGTCAGTACCGTAGCAATCGGCGTTTCTTTAGGAATGTCATTGCAAATTAAATAGAATCGGAGCACGGATTACAACAACTCTCCGCACTAGCCAGTTTTACGCATTAAAGAGAGTTTGTTTTGTCAACGCACACTTGATTGTAGAACAAAAACCTCCACCTGGTTTGGCACAATGTCAAGAAGTGACAAAAGCTAATTGCGTATTTTAACACAAGCGTCGGGTGTACTCAATCAATTATATGCGTGGAACCGATACATGAACATCTTGCTATCGCACGCTCGGTAAAAAACTGTATCAAAACTAGTAATGAGATATGCTTAAAAACTCTGTTTTTATTACTGTGGTGTTATTCGTTGCGATCTTTGTTTTGCTGCTGCTGTCAAATGAATACGCGATTGTGCGTAACTGTTTATACTGCCGAGTTGAACTTGTGGCCCGGTTCCATTGCATACAAATCTGCTGAATCGCATCCGGACTGCCGACTATGGTTGAAAACAGTGTAGAGAGGAGAAAAAAGATACAAACACCGTTTTACATTGACACATATTTGCTCTAGCGGCGTTCACACTACTGTTCAAGCATCAGAAACCAACCCGTTGCACTGTCAACCCATTTGAATATTAGCATAACTAGGATTATATGAAAAATGTTGTAATATTTATGGCATTATTTCTGAAAAAAAAACCTTCCTTCCTTTTTAATTCCACTGTTGCTCAAGTGTTTATGATTAGGATTTAAAATTGAATTTTTTTGATGGTACAGCAAGATAAAACATGAAATGATAAATTCTAGTTTTCTGTTGTTCCCTGGCAGTATTCAGATTCGTTTCACAGCAGCAATGTTTTATGCTCCCATTCGCATTACTAAACAGATTCGACAAACTTTTCCAAAAAGAACAAACACAAAATTAATTTCTTGATGTTAATGAGTTTAGCAGATATTAAAATACAGCAACAAATCTGTTTGCAAAATACGGCGACAAAGTTTTGAACAAAGGGATGATAGTATTTATCTAAAGATGCATAGTACTATAACATGCTTAGTAGTACAGTTTTTTCCATTTCTTGGACCTATTACAACTACGGAAATTTTCGGATGCCTTTTTGTGGATTAACGTAGCAGCTTCGGTATGTACACGACCAGATCGCATCCAAATCCCAAACCCCAACTATCCTTCTCGTACGCAGGATAGATTATCTAGCTTAGAACTTACGTCATGTTACAAAAAAATCATAATAAATATACTTATTATCAAATTTGAACATATCTAGCCACAGAATGTATAATAATTTTTTGGATATGAAAACATGTTGCTGGAGACGCCTGGTACTTTGTGAAACTATGCAGCAACTTTTCACGCATAATCTGAGATGGTTTATTTATGTTTTAACATTACTTGAAAACCATAAATTGCAAATTGCCCATCTAATTTGGTAGCTCTGTTACAACTATTATTATTTTTATTAACTTTCTAACCACAATGAGCTGAAAAACTATTTACTTTCGTAAAGTACTAGGCGCCTCCTGCCACTACAAAAGCCCACTCAGCTAGTCCAAGACAAATACTTTGGTGCTCTTGTTGAGCATATAGTGACATATCTCAATTTTTAAATTATTTTTATGACAAAATAATGTAACCAAGCAACCATTTAGCATGAAATGTATGTTACACCTTAGTAGAGGTTGCAATGTAATCAACAATACATTAATAAATAATAAATAACACATGTAAAAGATTTACAAACCACCGGGACGAGAATAATGCACCATTGTAACATATTTTGTACCATAATATCTTTATTTTACATGCTTTGTTTGTTTTTGTTTGCCAGTGTGGCTGTCTGCAATACATAATATTCTATTTATGATCCACGCTATCGTGTTGGAAAATTGATATGTTTTGTGTCGATTGTTGTCACTTAGCATTTCGGTTGGTTTGGTATTTTCTATGCCATTTTTGTTTTGCTTTGCTTTTGTTTAAAACTGTCTCTTCCCTTTCTCACTCGGTCACTCTTTCTAAATATATAAAATAGACACTTTCGGATTATCTTGCTACATCCCGTACCTTAGGTGTTAGTTGTATTTTATTATTTTCCTAATCTTTTTTTGTTTGTTTGTTTGTTTGTTTGTTTGTTTGTTTGTTTGTTGCACTATTTATACCACTCAAATATGCTTCCGTTGCTGTTCAACATTCAAAGAAAAAGCTAAGCACAAGATTCTTATATTAAAGCTTAACTATCGAAACGAAACGTATCGGGGTGTATTGACGAACGCAAAGTGTCATTACATTACATATTACACTTGTCTGTGTCACAATATTTGTATATTTATGTATATGCATGTATATATATATATATATGTATGTAAATGTGATAATTCCTATAAATATTCATCGTTTTACCATCTTCATCAAAAACCACGTGAAACTGGTGCATGCTTCACGAATGAACGTAATTCAACATTATACCGCATCCCTAATATTCGGCGGCCCTTGCACACCAACAACACTGCAAAACACAAGGGCAAACTATTGTTTTCAAACTAAAACATCCATTTTCCAGGAAATGGCATCAACGACATAGCCGGAAGCAATTAGCTCCAGGAACCATATGGAGCTAATTGCCCGTCCCCGTACCGTAAACCGGTACGAACTCGCAGTGCCAACGGACGGCCATCGCCATCAAACGTGATTGTGTATGCTTCGCCCGGATTGTTACGCGGGAAACATCCAGACTCCCGTTTGCCTGTGTGCGTACGGCGTGAAGGAATAGTGGTGAAGCGACTCCGTGCAAGGATTACAACCATATTTTTCACCACATACGCTAAGACGCGTGCTAAACGCTACAGTTTAATTGAGCATGTTCCGAGCGCTGCATGCGCCGAAACAAAAACAAATAAAGGCAGACCAATCGAAAACGATACGGATACAACAGCTAGAGCACGGTGCAAACATTCGTAAAACTTTTAGACAAAGCCGTACAAATATGTAATTCTACGCGGGCAATACGTACTGCAGCACGCATTCGCCACCACACTACAAACAGGTTTTGAGAGTTAAAGTTTGGGTTTTGGTTTTTGTTTTTTACTGCACCGATTCATTCATTTACCCTCTTCACCATTCGTATTTTTTGGTCTAACCCGAAGCCCTGACGGTTGTCACAATATAAGATATGTAGGTGTATATGTATAAAATATGTATCAAGTGGCTACTTGCTAATTGGGAACAGATCCAAGGTATACTAAACAACTACGGAGCACATTACAGGGTAGGAGCTAGCTCTTATACTTAGTTGTCTAAATGTCTTTTTGCTCACAATCTTGTTGGTACACGCACAAACAGTCGCCATTGATATTGCCCGTGGGAAGGAGAGTGGGAGGGAGGCGAGGAGAGGATTGGGGGGGGGGGGGGGGGGGGGGGGGGGGGGGGGGGGGGGGGGGGGGGGGGGGGGGGGGGGGGAGTGGGTTCGGCTAAGCACAGGGCTGAACTACAGAGAACGCAGACTGGCCCACGTATTTGTGTATATAATCGCCAGGCCCACCTAAGCAAGTGTAATTACACTTAACGCTTCTAACATTCGAGTCCGTTGCGCATGGCATGCATTGCATTTACTAGCGGCATGAGTTTTATTTACTTTTGTTTTTGTTTTTGTTTTGTTTTTTTTATATCGCTCTATATCTGCGCCCGTAACAGTTTATATGTATATGTATAGGTATATCAGTGGAAGTTTCACAACTATCGCAGAAAGTGACGCAACATGTCGCCCCTCGGTGTGTACATTCAGTGTAGCACTATATAGTGTTAGTAGCACTCACTGCTAGTATCTGGTAAACATTATTGTGTAGTTATTGTTTGTAGTTGTTGAAACCAAACTAGCTGTGTATACGTTGTTAACATCTAAAATTGATGCGTTTTGTTCGGTATTCGGTGCGTGTTACACGGTATGTATCTGGGCAGAGACGCCAGTTTCAAATACAGGTGGGATGGATTAAACATTCGCTAAAGGCTATAAAATAAATGAACAAAAAAAAAAAAAGGTTAACAAGAAGAAGGAATCCCCATATCCGCAGAGGGAAGCGAACGCATTGTGACAGTTATGTTCAGCACTAACGCTACGCATGCACTAACTGGGTACATACATGTATACTCGTGTCAACCAGTGCATTTGATTTGTTTAGTTAGTTAGCTGGTTTGTTTGTATGTTGTTTTTTTTTGTATTGTTTTTGTTACTACATTATAAAATGGTTTCGCCACAGAGCATTTTCAAAAAACGCACAGGATGTATTAGCTTATATCTTATCTTTATAGAATTGACGTGAGGTTTCTTGAACTTGTGACTAAATTCTGCACTGCAACAATGCGGATTTTGCTGATCTGTTGTGTACTCTGCTTTGCTACGCTACGCTGTCCGATCTCTTGCTGGTTTGATTTGTTTTTGCATTGTTTGTGGAATATATAGACGGTACATAAAACGTATAAAAAAGGTGTTTAGAGTATGTATGCTCATTCTAATAAAACTGTGGCTAACCCGGGATAACCCACTATGGGTAAAACTATGGTTAATTAACGTGACCGTTACCGGCCATCTTGCCTTTTTCCTACTACTAACGCTAATACATGTAGTGTGGTTGGACGACGAACAAAGCTCTTGGCATGGTGGGGATTAGGGAATTTGTTTCTGTTTTGTTTTTTGTTTTTTTTTGGTTTCTTCTTGTTAGTTTATTTTTGTTATTTCAACAATTCAATCTTCAGAGTTTGCAGGTAGCAGTACCGATAGTATTACTGTTGATATTCTTTTGTCATACTCGTTCCTTAATTTCGTCTGTAAGGCAACAAGGAAACAACAAAACCAACAACATCAACAAAGAAATAAAAAAAAAAGATTATGTGTTTTGATTCTGCTTCAAATTGGAACACTTTGAGAGCAAAAGGAAATAATGTACTAAAATGTCCTTTACCACACTAACAATAACGTTAACGGTTTGTTTTTGTGGTTTAGTTTTGAATCAAATGAATAAACTATGTAACAAGATAACATATTCTACCATAAAAAGGGCAAGTCTTTGATTTGGATTGTACATCGCCGGCGTAATGGCCAGCTGCCTGTGTACGGGTACGAGCTTAGGAAAACATTTGGCATGCACGTGTCCTGAACTGTACTTCAACTTGTTATTTTGGACGGTGCTTAGAGAAAACGATGACGGTACAAGTGTTGATAAAACTTGAAACAAGTAACACGTAAAACAACAAGCACGAACCACACAATGACTCTCATTGGCAGGTGTCAGCACAGCCATACCAACCAACCCAATAGCCATAAGACACGCATGCACACAATGCTCGCACTGTATGCTAACATACATACAGGCGCATTCACACATAGACTAACAACCCACGTACCATTTATAGATTAGGTTAGGTTAAGATTTGTTTTTAATCGTGAAGGCTAGACTTTCTATCATTTCCTGTTCAACACCAACGAACGCAATGTACGGAATTATAAAACCTAATGACTAACTGTAGGATGGTTTGTGTGTGTGTGTGTTTTCCCATTTCTTTTTTATGCACAAACTTTGCCATACTAGATAGTAATAGTGATAAATATACTATGTCGTGACGGTTACTTAAACATTGATTTTACCGACACGCTTAACTCATCCGGCTATCTCCTGAGTAAGGACCCTTGTTTGTCGCATTACTTGTATGAAAGAGAAATATCAAACACAGGAAAATCACCTATATTATATCTATATATATATATATATATATATGAATCGCTCTGTTTGCACGTAAATACCACTTTGAACGTATATGAAAATAACGATATATTATTCTGTTCCTGTGACACCATCAACACATTCACTACATCGCTCGTTTTTCTCTTTCACTTTCTGTTTCGCAATCCATTCACCCATGCTCGCAAAAAGGTGGGTATAGGTCTGTGGATTGTTTATCCTTTCTATAGCTGGTGTGTAAGTGTCGTTGTGACTAAGCAATACAAAGCTTCCCCTGCTACTTATTATACATACAACATGCTACCCAATTTTGCAGTATAAAGCAACCTAATTCCTATGCGAATATGCAATGTGTGTGTTTGTATGTGTGTTAGAATAATTTGCATGTTTTTCGACAACTTTTTGCACGTGCTCAGTCCAGCTGATTATTTTTTTTTTTTTTAGTTCGTATCCTACTACTACATGGTTACACTTGTCTCACCGCATACGTGTGTGTTTAATTTATTTATCCTTTTCCGTTTAACGCAATTAGTACAAAATGACGTACAGCACTAGAAGTGCTAAGCTTAGACAGCCTTCAGTGGGTTACGCCTAGCTGCGCTTAACTCTTCAAACTAGATGTTTAATCATAGCAGCCTGATGCGTTAGTCCGTGTACATTTATAAAATGTGGTTTCGTTTCTACCGCTCCCTTCGTTTTTAATGAGTTTCCTTTTTATTTAGAGAACTTTAGAGTTCGGTTATCTGATCTGCCTGAATAATAATTTCTTTGATCGTACTTTATCTTTTACGAGTTTCTGTGTATGTGTATGTGTGTGTTAAAATTCCAACTGATCGAACAACTACTAAATGCATTACTAATATTATCCCCGATGAATGTTAGAATCTACTCATACCACTAACGGCACGGTAATGTATATGCTTTTTATTCCTTCAAGAACGGTCAGACCTCACTGCATATGGTAATATTTTGTTGCATAACAAAACAACTTCTAAAATGTGTTGTTTAAAAAACAATATCTAAAGCGCGGCCATCGATACTAAGCCATTAAGGGTTAATGTTTAACATTATTGCGCTTGCTTCATATTGGCGAACTTGATACACAAATAATATTTTCTCTTTACTACAATACTACAACAGCTTTTTTGCTTATGTGTGTATGTGTGTTGTAACTTCTGTTGTGTTTCTGTGTGAATGTTTATTATCGTTAATAGACAGTGAAAGATACCACCTGCTACTACTGGTTGAATATATATGTTATTATCTATCAGCTTTGACGGTTGACTAGTCGTTTTTTATTCGTCACAGACAGGCACTAATCTAGATATGTTGATATGTTGTTGTTGATCTTTTTTCTTTGCTTTGTTATCAGTTTAAAAGCTTCAATGTCTACTCGTTAAATCTTAGAACGTCAATAGCGGACTGTTTCGCAGTGGTGTAATTTGAATGTATATCGTTTCAAAATAGTCGAAAGCAATCGCGAAAAACCTAATCCCGCGCATGTTCTTAGTTCACTAGCATTTCCAGCCCTATGTATCATGCACGCTACCAATACTCACACATACACACACATACACGCACATAAACACGCGCACAAGCAATCAGTAACCTGGTGATTTTCTTTTTGTTTTTGGTTATATTACAGGAGAAAAATATTAAAAATAGAATGATTTGCTTATTCTTATTGTCATTGGAGCCTCGGGCTGCAGTTACCAATTCTTCTTGCAGTTCTAGATTTAATGGTTTCCCTCTCGCAACTCTCCAAACATACCCAGAGATGGCGTGCAGCGAAAAAGAAAAGAAAAGAAAGAAACTAATGCCAACTTTGTTGGCAATCAAACGTTCACAACATTGTACAAGCATGCGTCCTTCTACTTAATGGGAATTTGCGGACAGAAGTTGGTCCTATCATACGCTAAAAAAGATAATTGTGGTTTAATCTAGGAAGGATAAACCTAGGATAAGGAATTTATCCTTCGACAGGTTTTGGTACGAAAGACGAAATCTTCTGCGCTTTCGAACAATGCCACTAGAAAAATGTTGTAAACTTTTGTTTTAACTGCTGAGTGCGTGGTTTTCACTTAAGTATGTTTCAGGTTTGATAGCATGATTATACAGAAATATCCCATGAATCGATTATTATAGCCAGATCAGCAGAAGGAAAAATAGTGAGACTATTTCTTGTTCCAGAGGTAGCTAACTTGTGTTGTGTTCTGACTACACCACACAATATCATTACAATGAGCTAAATCAAAAGTCCGTCAGCGACTATATTGTCACACGCAATGATACTTTTTCCGAAACATAGTTCAAACACGCAAGAGCACAATCATCTTATACAAATCGACAGTTTATGGTAAAACTTTTCTTGTTTGATAACTACCATCTGTTAAGGAGGCAAGCATACGCTATAAACATTCATTTCAAATGCCAGCGATCACTCACAACGTTCACTTAATGCTCTCACGACACTCAATATCAACGATAAGCGCAGAGAAGCCGTACGTCTGTGGAGCATCTTGAATGTTTCTAATTCATATTAGGCCAAAATTGCATACGCCAATAAATCATCTTTCTCATGTGTCATACTGTTTGAACAGAAAAAAAACATGAACATAATAAATGTGTAATGAAATAACATAAGAAATTAAAAAAAAGAACCTTTTCTTTGGTAAAAGTCGCAGTTAAGACTCAAACAATACTTAAGCCATTACACTTAAAGCTTGATCTAAAGTTCTCGGGCCTTTATATGGATATTAATACGTATCAGTTGACATACGAGTCCAAATTCAGTCTTTATCGGTTGTAACAGAAATGCACATAACTAATAATCCTCGGAATACGATGTTTTAAAATTGTTTTAAAATTGTTTGCAGATAAGTATTGACAACTTAAATTCGTGTCAGATTTCTGTAAAGGAATGTGAGGGAATTTTATCCTATTTTTTAACCATCTTTTACAGCCGCATAGAACATTGCTCTACTCAACATTTCGTTCAATTTTTCTCTTTTGCCCTATGCTCCATTTGTGATTTTATCATGTCTAGATGTGTCTTTCGCGCCCGGAAACGATTCATACCTTACTGCAAATTGACACGCCAGGTGCGTTATGTTACGAACTGACTCGTGTGTGTGTTTGTGTTTCTAGTTTCATTTTTGCTTACATTCCAATATGATATGTGTTGATTTCCAGCAACTACTTTTCACTAGATAATCTAGCGTTTTGCATAATGGATATTGGGCCATCTTGAACGGTCCCACCACTAATAGCTCATTCTACCTTCGCAACAATACACTATTTATCATTATCTACAAGGTAGACAGTTATACTAATATATAATACTGCAGCGCTCAGTACTAGTTTTACTGTACAAAACGTATTCTTAGTTGATTTTTGTTTTTAAATCTTTTGTAATTCTTTGTCTCTAGAAGGCCTTTGTAATAAGATGATAAAATTGTTACCTCATTCGTTTCCACCAATGCGTGTGAAAAAAATAAACAGAATACGAAAATCTCCTGCTTCGCATGCAAAACGATAAATCGATCGATCGAAATCGATAAATAGAACACCACGACAACGTAAACCGATGGTTACTTAAACTGCATTTTGCTGCACGACCATTTGAACAACCTAATCAACCCAGCTGTGTCTGTGTGTGGGTATTCCGTTTGGGCTAGGTTTCACTAGCACACTAACAGGGGAAAAACTGCTGCGTTCAATTCGTTACGGCGACAATCTACAATTAGTGTGACAAAGCTGCAAGGAACATAGCGTATTACGAATACTAGAGTGTGACTGTATAAAATTTCACATATAACGCAAAACGGACCTTGCTTGAAGCTTACTTGGCTCTGTTCCTCACAATTTGCCATCACAAGTACGGTGTCCCTACACACAATCCAAAGCCAAAGCCGTTTCACTCGCCAGATCGATTCACTCCACCGTATTAGGTTTTGATACGTATTTGTAAGCTTTTGGTTCTGATGGGAGTGTGTGTGTGTGTGTGTGTGTGGTCAAGTTCATGTGATAGAATCACATGGTAAGCTACATATGTAACAGTTAATAGTATGATCTTCTACTACAACACGTGTCAAGTGTTTGCATGCTGTTTGCTGAATATGTGTACAATTCTACTCCATTTAACGTTAGCTGTAATTTGAAATTGTCTGCATAATACTGTACCGTAGATCGTTATACAACAACAGAAACATAGTATTAGACAGTGCAAATGTCGTGGAATGGTCCTGACAACTGCCAAGCTACATAAGCTACTTTGCGTTGTCCATTGTTCTCGTCAACATGTTTCAGGTCACACGTGGATAAGCTCTGGGTCTATTGTTTTCTCTCTGTCTCTCATTCGCTCTCTCTCTCTTTTTTTTCTCTCTTTCTCTCTCTCTCTCTCTCGCTTCCTCTCTTTCTCTCTCTCTCCCCCTCCCTCTCGCTTTCTTTCTCTCTAACGGTTAGGCCAGAGTAGACACGACTGCACACAATCTACCTAATGCATTGCGATAGAAAGCATTGACTGTGTGGTGTTTACATTTGCTCGAAACTACTCTTAGTATTGTTTTATACTGTCCACTACTATTAACATCATCTACTAGCAAGACATTAGCGAATTATTGCTGTACCATTGATATGTTTCATGCTCCTTGACATAGTGTTGTAGTTGAAACGAAATACTGACCGGAACTGCATGTGTTCCGTTTTTAGAATCATTACACAGAATTTACCCACTGCTACGCTTCGCATAATCGTTATTGTTTTAGTGTGTGTGTGTGTTTGTTTTTTTTTTTAAATTGATTCGTTAAAGTGGAGCCTCTTTAAGAATCAATTGAAAATGTGCGACATTTTGCTCAATTTTACCTGCTGTTTAGCATCGGGAGTTAATAGAACTGGCTAGCGAACGGCTCGCGGATCCATTACATCTAAAAAGCATTGTTACTGCACTGTAAAAATGGGAGGCGGTGCGATTTTTCTACTACTCATTCGCATTTTAATTATGATAACGACTAAAGCACCTGATATGTCTTTGTGTGTTTGTGTCTTTTTTCTTATGTTGTTGTTGTGAGTGTGGCTTTACCTTTCTTCCATGTTAGTATGCTGATGTGCACATTCATTTAAACTTCTACATTAACTTTTCCACTTTTGTCCAAAACTTTTCCTACGGTTCGACGAATGTTCGTGTTCGCTTGGTTTTGCTTTGCCTATTCTTTTTTTTATTTATTTAAATGCACATCCTTACGCTTATTGGATGTTTGTGTTTTGCTTTCCGCGCTACCGTCAACCTGCCTAAACACGATATGAATCACATACATGATGAATTTTTGATCATAAGACCGCATCGCGTATATTTGACCGTTATTATAAACCAACCAATACTCTTACTAACAGTAGCAATACTAACAATATCGTCGCACACATTTGTTCATGGTTTTTTTTTGTTTTTGTTTTTGGTTGTTGGTATTTTCAAAAGTTGGTTTTACAATTCTCATAAAAAGCTTTCTTATAAAGGTAGATTTGCTTATCCGCTATTTGTGTTTTCCTTAACTGCATTCGTCTCTCGGGCTTTTTTTTTCTCGTCATCTTTATAATAATGTATATTAATATCTAAGTTTATCCAGTTTTTTTTTTGAATGATATGTTTTGGGTTTTACATATTTATATTAAATAGTCGGTTGAACATCTAAAAAAGATGGATGTTATGCGCTTATGCTTGAATGCAAATTTTTGGTTTATCTCTTTGTTTTGATCCTATCTTAAAAGAAAGCGAACAAAATAATAACATGAACGTATCAGCAATATTTAATGTAACATCTAAATAGGGCTTTTTTCTCTCTCCCTCTTCCTCTATCTCTCTCTCTCTCTCTCTCTCTCTCTCTCTCTCTCTCTCTCTCGATTTCTCTCTCTCTCTTTTTTTCTCTTTCTCTATATATGTATATTTCCATTCTTTCTCTTTCTTCAAGTATTGATATGTTCCGATGTAGTAGCTTGAAACGAAACATCAATAGATAACCCATATTACGAGAACTAGAGAGAGTAGCAGATGTAACGTAGGATTCAAATCTACGATTTTAGTGTGTCCAAACCCTTTCGTAACTTACGCTACGTTACGCCTTGTGCTTACAATTTACTCTTATGTTATTTGTTTCATATTCACTAATATAGCTACACAGCAATATTTCATAAGTCTTCAAGCACGTGATATGTATTTGTGACAGAGGTTTAGGGCACCAGTACCTAAAGAAAAAGATCACAGGATCCAGTCCTTTGGTAACGTCGTGGCTTAATGTTGCTTCTGTATGTGTTACGTTCGTATCGTGTCTCTTGTCTTGTCCTCTTGACCCTCTTTTTTTGGTTTTTGGTTGGTTTGATTTGTTTTAAGTTTTTTCTTTTTTTTTTTACTTTAAAAAAGATATGTATTCATGATGATGAAAAGCGCCTGCGCTTCACCAGAAAAGCTCCTTGAAATTCGATAATACGCCATCACAAACCAATGATACTTAGTACGATCGGATGCATCTCTACGTAAGCATTAATATATAGCATCCCTCACGGTGCAGTGTACTAGTAGTGAGGGATCGAGCTCCCGCACACTGATTTAATTAGTAGCCAGTCCCATCGAGACAGGGATGCAAACCAACACCAACATAACTATAGGCATTGTTCGGACCGTACTGGTTAAAGACGTTTGCTCAGGTATGTGGCACGGGTTTTTCGACGGTACTGCAATGCGAGAGAAAGGGTTGATCGATATTTATGTTAGCATCTATATATATTTAGCTTGAATTCCACCGTTCTGGCAACGTGAATCGCTTGCTTCTGTGTGTATTATCTTTTTCAAGATTGAAGCATATCGGCGCCATTTTTAGCCATTCATTCTACATACCTGACCATGCCCGTAGCCTCGGCAAAAAGTCATTCCAAAAAGCACACGATGTTGCCATCGGTCCGCGGCCATACTTTTCACCTCGCAGATCGTCCTCACCTTCGGCGTTGAAGATAAAAAAGATGGGATTTTCTCTGGTATACAGAGGCCAATGTTCACCTTCTAGGGCAGGATTTCTGTGGAAGGTAAGTAACAGCGAAATAAGCGTTGTCATACTTTAACTGTCATTCGGCTGTGTTTTCGTTTTACACCGTGTGATGAAACATCTCCATCTCCAACACCGTCTACGTACCCTGTCCGTGCAAACTCGCTAACAGATAGCACCATGCGTCTGCTCAAATCCCTTTCCCGCTGCCGGTACTGCAGCGACGCATTCATCGGTTGGCCGAATATGTACTCGACTTCATCGCCATGCAGTACGCCCATCCATTCGCCCCAAAGCGATGTGCTGGTACGCTACACACGGGGGGGGGGGAAGAAAAAGCATGATTGTAGCATCTATTGACCATTCTGGTCGATGTCGCTGTTGCCTTACATGTGTGAAGTAATAGTAGTGAACCGATGCGCCACGCTCCGTCAGCCCGAGTGCGAAATCGTTGGTTGGACAAATGAAGAAGTGATCACCAACCGCTCGGCCCACCTGGTGTTGATTTTGATAACCATCATTTCCACTTTCCCAACCCGTGTACTGCAAGAATACAGATGGTTCATATAGTAGCCCTTCATACAGACAGCAGATTCATGCGCTCGTTTGTTCCTACCTGAAAGATGATTGCCTCACGTTCCGGCTCGGATGCTTTATTGAAGATGGTGTTCATAATTTCCAAAAACTTATCCTTTGGCAACGATGTTGCCGCGTCCTTTTCAAAATAGTCAATAAAATCGTATAACAGAAAATAGGTTCCTGAAAGAAAACGCCAGACGTACGTCAGCAATGTTAGAAAACGGTTGCCACGTGTGATGATATTCCCCCCCCCCCCCCCTGTGTTCTGCAAACCATACTTACCCTCGTCCCGGTTGCTTCCGACGAGGATATCAATTCCATCTAAATTTGCCTCACGTAACATGGTCATTGGGTCCGCGGTCATAAAGACACCATCGATGGTCGGAGCCGAAGGAAATCCAAGTATGCCGGAATACGAGTTCCACTGCTGCACCGAGATGGTCTTCGCGTCGACATTACGCATGCACTGCATCACTGTGCTCGGCGATTCCTGAGTGGGAGTGGGTGTACATAAGCATATAAGTGTTTTCATTTAGTTTTTAATAGTGATGGGCAATCTGCCCATATGCCCAGATATTCTGAGATACTCCAGATTCAAGCCCTGATGCAACTCGGGACTCGACTCCAGGTCTCACCTCCCGATTCACACTCTGCCATCGACGTACCTTAAGCATGGTCAGATTGCAGTTACAGTCGTCGATGAGTCCTTCGGCAATCTGCAGTGCCTTCTCGGCGGTCATATGGCTCCAGGGTGCGTTCAGTGTGCCGGATTGCAAAATACCACGCTTCGACAAGCCGCGAGTGACCGGCGACAACAGATGCAAACTAACCGAACTGCCACCGGCCGACTCACCGAACAGCGTAATGAGATCCGGATCGCCTCCGAAGGCTTTCGCATTTTCCTTCAACCATCGTATCGCCAGTGCCTGATCCCACATGCCCATATTGCCTGCAAGACATAGTGTGAACGCAGCGGTGAACCATTAAACAAGAGCCCTCCACCGTTTGATAGTAGCTGTAACACACCTGGAGCATCATCCTCGTAGCCACTAATGTACGGTGCGAGGTACAGAAAACCAAATGCACCGACTCGATACTGCATCGACGCTACGATAACGTTACCGACTGCGGCCAATATTTCGGCATTGTAAATATCCAACGTGGAGGTACCGCTCATGAAACCGCCGCCATAAATCCAAACAAGCATTGCCAGGCCACCCTTCGACTGATGCTGGCGTTGGAAATCGTCATCATCCTGGAAGTACTGCGTGGGCAGGCGTTGTGCCATTAGGCGCATTGAAAGATGGTAATGAGTCGGGCGTTCGGGTGTACTTACATCATTGCTTCCAAAGTTCAGACCCCTACCATGTCGCAGACGCGTTTTTGTCGGTACCCATATGTTGAGGTACAGGCAGTCTTCCGAAACGTTCGTGTTGGGGTTCCACATCTCTTCGCCCGCGAAGCCAGGGAAATATTCGTATCTAAAATTATTTTAAAAAATAACCCGACATCTTTTGTTATTCCAATGTTTTTTTCCCCTCCCCCTCCCCGTAGTCATCATTAACAGGCCCAATGATCCGGTGAGGATATTCGTGTCACGACTCTCGGTGCACTAGAGATTGAATGCCGCGGCACCAGACCATAAAGCTAACCCTGGCTACATAATGTAATTAGCCGTAATAAGCGGGATAGTGGCGAGCGAGGTAAGGATTGATTACCAATCCATTCCACCCAATACTAACTCACCGTTCCTGTATGCATGATGGAGGTAATCTGGTTGCATCAAGCACCCCATGCCACGGTTCTGCTGGGACAGGCTTCTTAAATCGTAAGCTATCCACCGGTGGTTTAGCGAACGGGACACCGTTAAAAACGTGCACCTCGCGTCCCTGCACCATGGTCGAGCGTCCACGTATCGGGCCGCTGCTGGTTTGCACCACCAGCCGATCAATTATTCCATAAGCGGGACATATCACAGTCGCTCCGAGCAGTAGCACAAACACGTTGATGTGAGGTCGGCGGGTGCATTGGTTCACAAACATGGTGTCGGATCTACGAGCAGTGCCTGCTGCGTCTGTTTGATAGATGGTATGGGTCGTCGAGTACTCCACTACACGTTCTCGCCTTTTCTCGTTCGCTCTGTCGCTGGTGCTCTCGGTCAGAGTCAGCACGGTGTACAGATTCACTTTGAATGCTGCTGGTTGCTGTCGGATATTGCTGTTATGCTGCGTTTCACCACTCACATTTCACATCATTGCACTTATTTTTGGGCCTGGGTACCGTGTTCTAGCTGTCTCTATCTACTTTTCTTCCTTTTCTTAACAGTAGCGCTCGTTCGTGATCCGCTGTAATGGAGCGTTATGAAGGAAAAACTTAAGCTGTAGCACGACTGCTGCACGTCCAGCACATTAGAACGAGGTAGGATATATACTGGTCCAACACCCAGGGCAAAGGGAAATCAACACAGCGCTATCAGTTAGGCCGTGCAATCGCACGCCGAGCCGAGCAGTAGTATCGTAAATTGTAATCACATGCTGGAGCGATGTAATGGAGGATGTCTTGTGCGCAAGCTTCAACTGCCGTCGACAGGGCACGTTGACATCGGGATTCGTATTACATAAAAACAACATCATAAACGAATGCTTCAGAAGGTCGTGATATACATTCTGAACAGGAAACTGCATGCAGAAAGAAGCCCTGTGCTGTACTTGTTTTGTAAGGCGTAAAACTACAACAGGGTCCTTTGGAGGTAACCTTGTTTTAAAGATTTATTCGAAACGGACGAAATAAAGGAAAATTTTATGGTATGACTCCTGCCATCAGACCTTGGTCAGTAAAGTGCATGGTGTAGCGGGCAAACATTTCCCATTGCTTTCCAATTCTTGTTTATCGTTTCGTATCCAAACAACAAACATAAATTGTAAGCTATCATATTATATGTTTCGTTTCAAATATCTTGAATGCTACGAAACAACATTTTCAAACCCTCAGACCTTGGACAGATGTAATTAATCGACCATATGGATCGAACATGTCCAGCACAGCATCTTGAGCAGTGGTTTAAAATTATTTCCATGCTTGACCTTCGCGCTTAATGCTTGTGCATTTGTGCACTTCCTGTCCCACATTCAATCGCTGGAGTTCCTGCGAAAACTTCTGCTATCGACCGCCTTTTGCCAACATAGCAGTGCTGCCTAATAGCTGGTTTTCAAATTGCATGTAAGCTACCAGGACCACGGCCCTTGCCTTGAACGTCCCCTACAGTTCTATCCCGGTACAAAAACAACTCACATACACAGCGGTACCTATCAGCACGGCAAACCAACCATGTGATTGCATATTGTGCGTCCTTCGTGTGTTCTTCAGCATTCCGAACAATTCGTCACGGTACAGCATTATGTAATTTATTGATTTCACCGATGCAACAAAGCAAAAAAGCGCCATGTTTAATTTAGATGTACCGTGTGTAACCTAACGTAACGAGGTGCCATCGAGCGCCATTGGCTGTAGGATGTGGTAGTAGTGGTTTGCAAAAAAAAAAGGGGGGGGGAGGAAAAAAAAGGCAAATAAATAAATAAACGTACAGTGCTACCTTGGTGGTAGTACTATGGATCCCCTCACGCTCCACGCTTCCAGCTCACATGCAGCGCCACACACTTCTAGCGTGTCGTTATACAATCATTTCGTCCTTCCCGCTAAGAAGAATCTACCACCCGCGCACACACTCGCTCGTGCTACTTCGGTCAACTTTTACTACAGCCAGGCAGCAGTAGAGAGCAAGCACACACACACACACAAACTACCCCAACATACACAAACGCCCACGCGCACGGTTAGCAGCAACCCTGCCATCTGCCTTTGACCTTGAGCGTACAAGCTTGCGGGAGATGCCAGGCGGCTGCACACGAGCAACTAATTCGATAAATACAGTGACAATTCAATTGATTTTTTTGTGTGTGCGTGTGTGTAAGCTGTTGTCTTCTCTACGCAAAGCATTCATTTCGCTAGAGCAATGGCTAGGATGGTGGGAAAGCTTTGCGACCGAGAACCCCTATTGGAAAGTAAGTCGTTGGCCGCCGCCATTTGCCGTCCAAAATAAAATGTCCAAAGCGAACGGGCAAACAGGTGAAACAAAAAAGCGTGCCGGAACGGGTATTGATTTTTTTTCCTCCCCACCAAACCCCCCCACTCCTCCCCCCCTTTCAATGCCTACACGCTTATGGCGGATTCCGGGAGCGTACTGTTGTGCTTCCCATTTGTTTCATTTTTTGTTTCTTTTTTCTTTTGTATTGATGCGTGTGTGTATCTACCTGTGGAGATACCTGACGTTCAGAGGTGGCCCGATACGGTAAGAGCAACTTTGCACGACAATTTTTACTACTAACTCGCACGGTACACATTCTGGAGTGCCATTTGCTGGAATTTCAACTTTCAACGCTCTTTTGTGTTAAGGTCGCTACAACTTCGAGGTAATGATTGGTTGTTACTATTATTGCTGTTACTACGAGTTGCCTACCAACGCACTGCCAACGCAGATCCTGCTACTACTACTACTACTACTACTACTACTAGTGCTACTACCAATACTACGTCGGCTACTACCCACTAATACTCTAGCTAATTCTGGGCTCGCTCGGTACTACAAATACCGCAGGCGTTAGTCGGAAGGTATGTTTGCGTGTCGACGGTGACGGGAAAGGACATTCAACGGCGCGTATCTCTGTGTGTGTGTGTGTGGGTGGGTGGCAGTATTGTCTGCCAGCAGCACACCATTGCCAAGCAGGAGACGAGCCCACCCAGACGCCGCGACCAGCGATGGAAAGGTCGATGGACACTAATTCGGTGTGCGTTCGTACGGACCCCGTCAATCTTCATATTTCGCAGGTTGATTGTATGGCGCAACATGCGAGCGTGTTGAATAAACCGTAGGCACACAACATCTGGTGCGGTACCTTCTCGACCAGCATCGCACCCCATTCGCGCAACAACTTTTATGGCCGCGAAGTAGAAGAAGGGAGGGGGAAGGGGGATAAGGTGGGTGGGTAAAAACAATTCTTCTCGCGCAAGGTGAATGTTCGAATTTCACGAAAGCACTTTGCAAAACTGCACACGCACCTCACAACGTTCCGAGCGGATGTTTTGCATCCTCCGAGGCACAGCAAAGTGGCCGTAGCTATATTATCAACGCAGCCTACCGTATACACATAAAATATACTGGGTCAGGTTGCTGTTTGCGCTCGATTACTACTGTTCCGGTAGCGTTCGTCGTATGTGCATATGTGTACCAACCAGCTGGAGCATCCGGAACGCACGAAAAAAACACAACCGAACCCGCACACCGGATCAAATCGCCTCCAAGCGCGCTTAGCGAATCTGTATGTGTATGTGCGCGCGCGTGTGTGTGTGTGTGTGTGTGTATGTGTCTGTGTGTACTGTTTGACCAGTGTGTGAATTATGCAAAAGCCTTATCGGAACACAAACACGGAACGAAAACGGTAGTATCAAAATGTTAATCTTTCCACTGCTCAACTGAAACTGACACGTACGATGGCAGGTCCTGAGCAGTGTCGGCCTAGTTATCAGCATCAGCGCGCTGGCAGCAGCAGCGGTACGACGATACGTCCGTTTCGTTCGCTCTCACGCACGAAGTACCGTCACCCTTCGGTTACCGAAATCGATCGTCTGCGGGTCCTGGGTTTCGCACGTACGCGAGCGTGTGATTTGGTCCTGCTCTCGCAACAGCTGCCCGCACACGGTGTTGCCGGATTTGAATGCCGGAGGAGTTAATAAACCCGAGCCACTACTGCTGTACCCATGGCCGTGCCCAGTTACGGTGCCGGCGGCCTCCGGTACGATATCCCAAACCACCAGCTGTCGTGTTGCTAGACCAGCGAATGGGAAGGAGGAGAAGGAGACGGTGGCGGAGGGGGAAGGTCGTAAATGAGGAAGAGCAACACATGCACAGCAGCGTTCAACGTTTGGTATAGCTGTTTCCCTACTGGCTACCCGGCGTACACTAGTGGTAGAAGCAGACGCACGATGATGTACCACACGGTGCATCGGATTTTGGCCCCAGGTCCTGGCCATGCTGTGTGCACACTGATACAACCCCCTACACACCAAACATTGGGAGAAGGAGGCTAGGTTGACGGCGCGCGCACAATTTAGCTACCCCACGCTGTGCGTGCAATACCAGCATGCGTAGCGTGTTTTTTCTCTCTTTCTCTCTCTCTCTCTCTCTTTCTCTTTCTCTCTCATTCTCTCTCTATCTTTCGCGCTCTTTTTCCTTTTTTTTTTATATAAATTGATTACTGGCCCCGTTAGCACGGTGAACAGCATCCAAAACAGACAACAAGTATTGAATTGCACCAATTGTGGCGCTCATTAGATTATCATTATGATTAGCAGCGTGTAAGGCACGCATGCCGGAGAAGAAAGAAAACGGGAGCAGCTGGGACGTGAGTGAATTACGATTTTTTTTTTGTTTTTGTTAACAAGAAGGGGAAAACATACGCCCGTTACACGTTTGTCTACTTCTACTGACTAGTGCGTTTTATGGCAGAAAGCAAGCTGTGATGCACGCCAGCGGGATGAAATCCTTTTAAATTCTACTACTTTACTTTACGGTATGGCTGTGTGTTAACTCTGCTACTAACTGTTCGTTTTACTAACTGTTTGCATCGCAAGCGAAAACGTTGCTACGAAATTACAAACATCAAGCATTTTATGTCTGCGAGCTAGAAACTACTCTACAATGAAACTATTGAGTAAAAATCCTCTTTTCTTTTTCGAGACATTTTATTCTTTGCGTCTTATTAAAACGAGGGGGAAAGGGGGGGGGGGGGGGTTATTATATTGTTTTTATCCGCCTTGGACGATTTTTGCTGCACTCAGCTTTCTGCATTAAATACACATCACCGGCCATGTGCCACCGAATATTGTTTAGAATGCTAGTAAATACGCTAAGCAACAGTGGCTGATGACAAAGCCACAACATATCGTTCATCCGTATGTACAGAAGGTATACTGTATCACGTGAAAGACCGAATGAGGATGGAGAAAATCAAATATTTCAAAATAAATAAAAAAAAAAGGGTCGTTTCATTTTGCAGTTTCCCATTCTCATACACACTCGTTCATCAATTGTTCGATTGCATTTAATCGAATCAATGCATCACGCTAACGGCCCTTATGCGATTATGATCGGTCTATCTGTAGGTTAACAACTGCAAGCCACTCGAACAGTGATAAACCAGTTGTTCGATGACGACTGCTAAAGGGGTCGCCTGAATGAGAGATAAGGAACTTTTCGATTTGCTTTCTGAGTTGTTTTTTGTATTAAACGCGTTCACAGCGTTCGCAGCGTGCATATGCGAGAAAAGGATAATATAGCCGGACATTTAGAGTGTGTGTGTTCATTTATTCAAAAACGATAATTGCCATTTGCCATTTGTTATTGGTGAATTTCGAATGGTTGTAGAACAGGTTGCCGTTGCAACGGCCGATTATAACGGCTGGTTTTAATAGCGGTTAAACTTGACAAAACATCGTTTGCGTAAAGAAAGGAAAATTTAAAGAGCTTGTTTTGTACATCTGCAACAGTATTTAAACTATTAAGCTTCGCAAAGAATGCAAATTAATGTTGCAATTCAAGTGTCGCAAACTGCAAATGCGCTGCACGCGTTACTTCGTTGATGAACGTCTTGAAGTACTGCTATAAGAAAATGTCCGTTAAATTGAAAGAATAGTTTAAAAAAAAAAACTAAAAGAAGGCGCATTCCGAACGGTGATGGTGGTCATGGGCCGTCCCCTTTGCACTCAACCGGATAGAAAGTAATTCTTATTAGCAGAAAGCATTATTCTTTGTCACTTTTGGTGACAGCAACGCTTTCCGAATGTTCCGTATCGTTTGCAGTGGTCCCACCGCCCGCGTCCTTCGTCGCATTCTGTGAGTCTTCCACCGTACGTTCACCCTGCGCCACGAGGCTTGACTCACGTTTCCCTTTATCCGCCGACTCGACGGCAGGTTTATCGGCCTTCTTTCCATCCTGCCCGACTTCCTTGTCCTTCGGCGAAGAGGCCTTTTCCTTCGAACTGGAAAGAGACATTAATACCATCCGAATCAGATGCTATTTCACACCACAAAAAAAAATAAATACAATTCTATTAGCTTACCTTTCGCGTTTCGAAGTTGAAGCGGTGGACGACGACCGTTTACGATCCACGGTTACCATAGGACGGATGCGCTCGTACACACCGGATAGGATTGTAAGATATTCCGCATTCTTGCGCTGTACAAATAATCGAGAAGCCCCATTTGTAGTCAAATTAGTTCCGTATAAAACAACAGCTCTTGCACTTGATTCATAAATAAAGGTCGCGAATGAATGCGTAGAGCGTTCACGCGAACGATGTTTAACTCGCACGATTAAAACAATGCAATTTGCATATTTTCGATAACATATTTGTCTAACCATTGCAAACATGCTAATGCCACACATCGTGCAATACTTACCAGCAGATCACGAATAATTTGATCGTTATCGCTCAACTTTTTCTTGGCACTTTTCAGATCGGCTAACAGCTCGGTGTTGTGCTGCGTCGTGCGTTTGTTGTTGGCGGTAAGCTCTTCGTTCATGTTGCGCAGTATCTCAAGCGATTTTTCCGCACGCTCGCGTGCCTGTTCGATGAGTTTCGTTTGTTCCAAACTTTTCCCAACGTCTACGATGGTCCCGTTGTATTCTACCAAACCTGTGAAGCAGGTAAAAACACCACGAAGATGATGGCGTATTAATACCACGATTTGCGTGCTTGTAAATTCATTCCAAAAGGGAGCGAAAGCATAAACTTACCATCCGACGTGGACGGCAGATCTTCGCTGCACTCCGTTTTGATTTTCTTTGCCAGTGGTTCTTGCGTTTGCTCGTCGCTACCGTTAAGGATGTCCATAACGCTGGATTGCAGCTGGCTCATGTAATCCGTATTGCCGAGCGCTATTTCCCGCGCTTGCTGTTCCGTCAGTTCACACTCCGTCCCATCGGCGGCTAATGATTCCGCTACGCTGGACTGCTGCTGTGCTGGTCCATCTTCTCCCACCTTCTTGTTCGGTTTGTCCGCATCCAGTACCTTGTCGGTGAGCTGCCTGTAATGCAACGTGGTCTTGACAGCGGCAACATCGCCAACGGTTTTGCGTATCTGCGAACGGGACAGATTGAGCCCGAGGCAGTAAATCAGCTCGACGAGATCTTTCTCCAGCATGTAGCCGCACTGTGTGATGTCGAAATACACGAACGATAGCAACAGGTCCGGCAGCACTGTGTAAAAGCGCCCCGGTTCGGTGTCCGGCTTGGATCGATGATCATCGTCTACGCTCCGTTGACGGCGCTTCCGATCGTTCTGCTCCTTATCGTCCTTCCCCCTAGCCGTGTCGTTCTTATCGGTGGTAGCCACTTTATTATCCTCCCCATTGCTAGTCTCACCACCGGCACCACCCACGTCCGGGCGCGCTTTTGTTGCTTCAGCGGTCGATGCAGCAGCACCGTCCTTCTTCGTCTCCGCCGCTTTCTCGTTCGATTTTTTCGCGAGCTTGTGTAGTTCGCTGTAAATTTTGAAGCCAAAGTCACGCGCCAGCATGTCATTGAACAGTTCGGCAAACAATGCCACCTCGAACGAGTGTTCCTTCGTGTCCTCCGGCCGGTAGTCGAGCAGCACCGACAGCGACACGACGGAACAGTCGAACTTGCCCGATTTGGCCGTACGTGACGGATGCACCACAACGTGCGACTCTTTCGGCATCGTGTACCAGCGTTCCAAGTTTTTGCGATCCTTTTCACTCAGCTTCACCGGCTGTTCCTTTTTGCGCACCGCGTTGGCAGCCGTCGTTGCTGATCCAGTAGCAGCGGTACCAGCTTCCTGCGGGCTAGCTTCCGTTTTAATCGTCTCACTGGCTTCGCCATCAGCGGCAACAACTTTATCTTTCCTTTCGTTCGTGCCGTTGTCAGTTTCTTCCTTCGGAGCTTCAGCCACATCAGTCATCTCAACATCTGTGGAAGGCTTGGCGTCCGTGATAACCGCTTTTGGTTCACTCGTCGCAACATCATCGGCATCCGGTGTGCTTGAATCGGCATCAGGAATTTCCTCCGTAACGTTGACAATTTTTGCCTGTGCTGCTTGTTGATTTTCCTCAATAATTGCTTCGGACAGTCGTGCAAGTAGCACAGCCTTGATACCTGGTAAATCGTAATGCCACGATCAAAAGAAAACAATCATTTAAATAATAATATAAAAAAAAATTTATATAAAATGGAATAAAATGGAAAGGATTCTTCATCGCTCTACCAGCAATGAAATGAAATATCGTTGCATTCGAATAGTTTCTAATTCTCCGCGAAAGTTAGTCCGGTAGACGAGCGTTATTTGCTCTATCCGACAGCAGGATAGAGAATGTTACAGAAACATACCGTCGGTCGGAAGGTTCCGGTTTGTCAGCTCGTTTTTCAGCTCGGCCACCTTCATTTTCTTGTATTCCACCAGCAGCATCTCCGTGTCGGTCACCGTCGCAGCGGCAGCGTCGGTGGGCGGCTGCAAATGTACACAAACAAGGATGGGAAACGCTCCATTAGTGTCGTTCCTTCGCACCTTTGATGCAAACAATATATGGTCGGGACGCAATTTTTTGTTTACTACACCATTCTTATGGAACAGCTGCTGCAATAGTGCATGAGCATCGTACTCCGCACTTAACTTGCACATATGCATACGGCTATACTTAGAAAACAAATTGTAATTATAATGGTAAAATGGTGGGGGGGGGGGGGGGGTTGGGTGTTGGGATGGCATCGATAAGCTATCCTAAAATGCGTTAATAATTTTAAAAGGCCCCGAAATGTAGCAACAGAATATTGCAACTTGAATGGCGTCTAAATCCGGCCGAAGGTAACCCATATTACGAGACGCAAGTTTATAAATGTGGTATAGTAACAAATGTTGCCGTTTTGTTCATGAGAATGCCATGGAATGAGGATACCACTTGTCTCCTTTGCCCAAATGGACTCGGCCCCAAAACTCTGGTCGTGGTCGTGAAACAAATCTAGTGTGAGTATGTAGGTGTACGTATGTTTGTGAGAGTAATATTTAAATGCTAAACCCTTTTTTATCAACTCATTGTTTTACTAGGTGGATGAAGACATCACAGCAGCAATTGTTGATCCACATCCCATTTTTCGACATCTGGTGTAGCTACTGGTATGCGTTACCATTATAGAGCTGCTACTGTTGCTGCTGTTGTTACTGCTACCACCGCTATGATTTCCGCTGCCCTCGCTCACCAATACCGTGGCCGAATTTGACGCTGCATTCTGCTGACCAGCATCTGCATCTGTTGTCGCCGATTCCACCGTAGAACCGACCACCACCGAATCTCCGTGCTGCTGCTCCGGTTGCTGCTGTGGCTGCTGCTGCGGGTCTTGTTGCTGCTGCTGATCCCGCGGCTCTGCTGATGCTGGCACTGCCGACGACTCCACCGCAACCGTAGCGGATCCCGTGGACTTGCCAACATCATCCGTGCTGCTAGAATTCTGTGCGACCGGCGCAACCGTTTCGGCCGTTGTTGAAACCTCCTGAACAATGGCGCCGCCATCAACGGCGCCGTCGCCACTGCTGCTAGAGTTGCTACTTTTAAGAATGCGTTCCAAATGAAGTTGGTAATTCTGTTGAATCTTATCCCACTGGTTTTCCGATGGTATGCAGGCACTCATACGGGGCAGAAATATGACCACCGTTTCAACGCGTGGCGGAATCAAACGACCTTTATGGTAGGATTCAGTGCGACGATAATAGATATCCACGAAACGGTACCTGTGTTGTATACAGCAGTAGGTTTGGTTCAGATTGAAAATGTTAAAAATATGGTAATTGGTTGGTGTGTTATATTATGATATAGAGAGAAGAAAAAACTGTTTTGTAAGATCAATCATGTTCAGTATGCAACAAAATCCTACGATATGTATCAACAAGAGTGCGATGTGTCTTGCAAACGCCTCACGACAGTCACGTATAATACATCAACGTTCCCAAAACCTCAACGCCAATTTAACAAAATTAATCACGTTTTGTTTTCCTGCTTCTTTTAAATGTGAAGATGCACGAAACGTTGACAGAAATGAAAACATTTTATTTGCACTCCTTGATTATTCGAGTTTTAAGGCGAAAGGGAGCAGAGCCAGGAAGCAGCGGGAAAGCTTATTTCATTTCAGTGAACCATCTCATCTAGCCGGTTGACTGAAAGGGAATATGGTGAACCGTTGAACCAGTACCGATAACACGTAACCCGTTGTGAGCAAATATGTAGGCTTTAAATTCCAACTAATAACAAAACCAATTTGTTGTAAGGATCTTTTTTTTTCTGAACGACTATTAGTAAAGACTATCATGCGGTGGCAGGAAAGTGTGTGACGAATAATACAGTTCTGCGGAAATATGACCGTACCATAGGGAAATGGTAAAATATAAAATATACGTGTAATGTTTTGTATGTATAACAGATTTCTTTTAAGAAATGCATTAAATTACAATTTGAGAATCAATCTTTAGGAGATAAAGGAAAATCAATGGTAAATAAAGGCTATTCACGATTATGGTCAGAGATTTAACGCCACACGTCAAAAAAATAAAGAAAGAAAAAACCCTAACCAAACAATTACATTGCAAACCTACTAGCACCATTAATAGAGCATTAGCAAATGAATAAAAATGTCGTTCAGTGAAGCATTAAAGCTGCTGACCTAACGCGTTTACTCGTACTGCCAGCTAAAAAACGAAGATATGTGACGAACATGTTTAATCGTGTCGAGGCAAGTTGCGACCAATCAAACCGATAGGAATTGCTGCAACAATCGTATAATCTTCCTAAACGTAGTTAACATAGCATCTTGATACCTACCATAGTGAACACGCTGACAGATCGATCCCAGTGAGCGCTTTGCACGTGCGAATAGCTGTCCGCATCAGTACCTTCGGGTCCGCGTGCGGATGCGTCCCGTCCAGTGAGGGTGACCAAGGGCCACCGACGGCCATCAACTCATTTTTACCACGCGCACCCACTAGAAAGTTAACCATACGCGTAGGATGTAGGTAGTTGCGCGTCTCGTCCCGGCGTTCCTTTTCGTTACGGAAGAAACAGTTCTTATACATGTCGACCAGTTCCGATGTGCTCATCAGCATCACTTTAACGCTGTAGAGATAGTCTGCATCGGGTGGATCGAGAACAGTCTTTTCCAGAGCCAATGGACGTTCCACCTCTTTGTTAAACACATGAAAGTGGCAGCCGGTGTTTAGTGGAAGCGGGGCGTTAGGGGGGAACGCTTTCGGCCATCCAACGTCGGCTAGGAAAAAGTCCGATGGGATGTAGAGTTTCGGGTAGCGGGCGCGCAATTCCAATACACTGACACTTTTACTGCGAAGAAAACAGAAGCGTGAAAGAGAATGAATAAGTTTGCATGGCAGTAAAACCATGCACCCAAGGGATGCTTATTGAAATTTGTCAACTATACATATACTTGATGGTTAGTGTTTGGAATATGTTATCATTGTCGGATTCTTACACGGGCAGCAGTTGCTTTGGAACCTGCACCATATAAGTTGGTACCGAACGAAGGCGAGCCCGTTTCGGCGAATGCTTCTTAACTGGGCTGCGCTCCCTCTCCCTAGGGCGTTCCGGTGAGCGTGCACGAGGCTTTTCCCGATACGAACTCCTGTCCGAATCGCGATCATCACGCTTGCGTCTACGCTCCACATCGTCGTACTGCAAGGAAAACAATAATTGTTAATACATGTTTGCTCACATGAAAACACGGATCATGAAATTTACATCATCCTTTGCGCGCGAATTGGACGAACGACGCATGCTGCGATCTGGAGACTTTCGCGATGTTGTGTTCGAATATCGATTACGAACATTCGTGCGCGTTTCCGACGCATTATTTTGGGAACCAGAGTTCCCGGTATATGCAGGGGTGTGCGACCGTGCAGTAGAAGAATTGGTGTGTGAAGTCATCGAGGAGTTCATATTGGTGGTTTGCAGTACCTGGACGCGGGAAGCATTCCACTTGAACGGCATGTTGGTGTTGTAAGCCGCATCGACCAGCACACGATCCCCCACCTTCGGTAAAATACCCTTCACGCAGGTATTGGTGTGGAAGAATACCTGCTCGTCTATGATGCCGTAATCGTTCTGCAGCTTCGTCACCAGACCGGTACCGCTGAAAGCGCGGTTGTTCGGATTGAACTTTGGCGTATTCGGATTGACTTGCTGCGGTTGGGGTGCCGGTTGCGATTGAGGTTGGTTCTGATACCCGATGGCATTAATTGGCCGGGAAGTAGGATATTGAACCGTCTGCGAGTAAATGGCCGATTGTTGAATCCCCATCTGGGGCAGAATGGAAATGTTTTGCTGCTGTTGCTGAGCATGCTGTTGTTGCTGTTGTTGCTGCTGCTGTTGCTGTTGCAACCCTGCGCGCAGTGTAAAAGAAAGAAAGGTTAAATCGTTTCACCAGTTTTCGCTCACATCCGTGCCGTAGTGCGTACCGATGTTCGGATTATATACAGGTTGCGCTTGCGGAAAACTAACAATTGCTTGCATGTTAGCCATGCTCTGATGCCCAGCATTTCGTTGCCATGGCGGATTTTTCTGATTGAACGCCATTATATCTCTGCACCTATTGGTGCAACTATGCTACCGACGCCTCGGACCGCAATTGCTACACGTAGGGGTAGCACAAAATGCCGCGATAATCCGACAAGCTAAATTTCACTCCAATTACATAAAACAATAACGAACTTATCTAGATTTATTCGCAATAACTTCTGACGCTTCACAAGCCGACACCGCATAGTTTTCACACACTACCGAGCAGTAACCTTCCGTTGAACACGGCGTACCGACCGAAAGCTGACAATAAAACTCTATGAGTGTGTGGAGCACACAACTCTGCGCACTCTGTGGGGCACACAACTCAGCGCGTTTTGATGAAACGCATACTTTAGACCACTTTTCTACCGACAGTTAACTCGGCGACTGTCAAAATCTATATCTGACGTTACCATTGCAACGAATAGTTTGACGGTTGCTTGCGCGGAGAACCGCGTAAAAAGAATATCAATATAATTAACCCTTGATGGAAGCATGTCATTCGGACAGACGAGATGGTTGTACAAAATTTTACCATTAGCTTGGTGTAGAAATTTAGTACATTAGGTGAGGAGTCGTAGAATGTTTTTTTGTTTTAACTTCCTAGACGCTGAAACTTGCTCTAAAAGTAATTAAAAGCCTACAGAAAATTATGTAGTGCAATGAAATTGAAATTTAACTTACTTTACATAACAACATCAATAATATGTATATCATTCATTTCAAAGGGCCTGTACATTTGAGATATTTAATTTATCCGATGCAAACTTTTATTAACATGGTCACAATAATTCAACAAATAATTTGTTGAAGAACGCAAAGCACAACGTACAATCCAACTGGTCGTAAAGTGGTCTAACTTCAAAATTATATAATCTCGCTCGCGCAACGAGCGATCATTTCGTAAACTACCCGTGCCGGCATTTTCAGCTGGAAAATAAATTAAAACCATTGTTATATTTTACATCGTTTAATTAGCGACGTTTTTGTTTTTCTGGCAAATTGATTCCTTCTTTGCACTCTCTGTTCGTACTTCTATTGTACCGTGTGTAAAATACCGTACCGTTGCGTTTGGCTGCGGCTTAACAATTTGACGTTTGCTGTTCCCGGTTTTGCAGAAAAACGCAGTCGTCGGTTTCCGCTTTCTGAGATGTTGCTCACTCGTGCTTTAACCGCCATCGTCTCCACGAAGAGCTGCTGCAGCAATCAAGCGTTCTTACTCGGTGTCGCCTCGAAGTGGTCTTCTGCTATCAATAATAGTAGTGTGCGAATTCAGCCGCAAACGCGAACCTTTGCTAAGAAAATGAGTCTGCCGCGTTGCTTTTTCGACATGACCGTGGACAACCAGCCGCTCGGCCGGATCGTGATCGAGGTAAGCGTTTTCCGGTTAGCTTTTTATTATTATTAGTAATTTAATCTTTAATCGTATCGTTAGGAAGTGTTAAGAGAAAGGTTTTCTAATGAAGATTGAACAGTGAACAGCCGCTTGGAACAAAAGTATTTTGCTTAATTCAAATCACGCTTTAGCTTAATGTAATGCCGGTGACGATAGATTAGGCTATCATCTTGCCAACAAAAAAAAAGTGTAGGCCGTCTGAAGGGCGTGCGTGTGAATGTGTGAAATAATGGGGAAAAGCCGATAATCTATTACTCGATATTGCATGTTGCGATGCGTGTTCTTGAGAACTTGACGTTACATGATGTTAATTTTTAACAACTCATGGGCATACTTTTTTCGTATGTGCATGTGTGTGCCATTTGCTTAGCCATTGCATTTTTATCACCATCGATTACAAATGCAGCCGTATCCTGCAGGGATGTGAGCATGTGTAGGTGCGTTCGAGGTCGTTCCACTATACATATACATGTCTATCATATTCCGTCTGGAAGTGTGGTGAATTGTAACAGAATGTAAAATTAAACAATTTCACATTTAAATGCCCTTCTATAGATTTGAATGTAGCGAATAAGTTTCGCGGAGCCCGGCATGGCTGGTGTGTACGTGTGTGTGTAAGTGTGTGTTTGCGTGCGTGCACTTCACATTACTTACACACGCCTAGGTAAAAGTCGCATGCACATACCACTACCATGACGACGAATAGCAGTGCCTACTGCATAACTATGCGTCCAATTATCATTCACACTCGGTACCTATTTGCCTGCAGTTATTATCCAATCGATCTCGTTACCTTTTTAACTATGCTGTCTCAGACAGCATTTTTCGACCGTCTCACCTTATAGTGAGCTTATTTTATTAGAGAACATGTTCTACCCATTATCTTAATCCCAGACTCCACCGGTTGGAAAGCCGGTGGTATGAGAATGGGTTGAAATCAGTTTTTCGTATTTGTGGGTTTTTGCACACATGTGCAGAAAATGGCTTCAGCTAATGTACGTGACTAATCAAAACTGCAGGAAAATACAAATTTTCACACAGTTTGAAGAGTTTACAATATTTTATACAATTTCGATACTTGAAGAATTTGGTAGTTGATGAATAGATTCACTATTACATCTTTAGTTGTGCGCTATAAAAGTAACTATTTCACACACGATGCGATATTGATTTAAAAAAAAAATCTTGATTTGAGAATAAACTGCCAAAAAGAATTCTATCCGATTATAGCGGTATTTTTCCACTTTACCCAAATTTTTAATCCATCTGTAATTTCACACACACATTTTCTTTCTATTGCAGCTGCGTCCCGACGTCGTCCCGAAGACATGCGAGAACTTCCGCGCGCTGTGCACAGGCGAGAAGGGTTTCGGATACAAGGGATCGATCTTTCACCGTGTGATTCCGAACTTCATGTGCCAGGGCGGTGACTTCCAGAACCACAACGGCACCGGCGGCAAATCGATCTACGGCAATAAGTTCGAGGACGAGAACTTTATCCTGAAGCACACCGGCCCGGGCGTTATGTCGATGGCGAACGCTGGCCCTAATACGAACGGTTCCCAGTTTTTCATCACTACCGTGAAGACTGCCTGGCTGAACGATCGCCACGTCGTCTTTGGCAGCGTGGTGGAGGGTATGGACGTGGTGCGAAAGATCGAGTCCTTCGGCTGCCACTCGGGCAAACCGTCGAAGCAGATCGTTGTAGCTAACTGTGGCCAGCTGTAAATCCAGCTTTTCTTTCCTTTCCGGCCAGCGCTGCTACTAGCCCGTGCCGTCCAGTGCGCACTGTTTGCTGCAGCTTCGAGACTTTCCTTTATTCAGTGAACGATTCCTTTTTTTTTAACAAAACACAATCATACACTCATACATTAATAAATCAGGAAGTGAAAGGTTTAAAATAGTAGAACAACTGAATATTTTGCATTTGGTCGGGAAAACTCGGCACTCAATGCGGTGTGTGTTTCCTTCGACATCTAGGGTTGAGGATAGCGTTATTCTATCGGAGGTGTCGCTCATTACGTAATGATGCATTTTGTCCTGTCTCGCTAAACCCATACTTCTTTAACAAGAACAAGAATAAAGAGTAATAATGGTAAACAAGAACTGTTAATTTATGAACATTGCTTTGTTTATTGTGTATGTCGTCGCTGAAGGTATACAAAAAATCATTCGGGATACATACGGTGAGTGTAGCTTCATTTAGCCAGTAGAAAAATGTCTCATTCTTTAATGTGTAGCTCATAACAGTTTCGCCAATCGTCCAGACAACTTATCGCTCCTGGCCTGCTTCAAGACTTTTCCTAGTCCCTTGCAATCAAGCGTTTTCGTACTCCATTTGTTTGGAGCAACAATCGTATCATACCTTACATGTTTAAATTGGAACCAAAAACGAAATTAAGTTTGACTAAACACGTCACTGCTTTACTTAAAGCTCCCGGGACAATTCAAGTATCCATTAACTCCAGCTAAGTCTACTTCTAGGATGACTTTCTTAACGCTCTACGGCTCCTCTATTAGAATCTGAAAGTAAATTTGCGGAGGCGACCTGAACACACACGAATCGAACAAATTGTTCAGTAACCATGTTTGGATTCACAGAAAGCGAATACACGCCGCAGTGAAGTATTGTTCTCGCACCCTGCATAAAGCAAACCAATCGTTAAAGCTTTCCAGCACAAGCAATTTAAAAGACCGGTTGACATTCTTGTTCATGCGGGAGTTTTTTGATGTCTAAACCGAAACAGGTAGTTGTACATTTACCAATTTCGCTGTTCAAATAAAACTTTTATTTTTATTCTACGCTGGCCGTACAATCGTAGAACGCAACGTTTCGATTTTCACAACATATTTGATATAAAACATGCGCCAAGGGTAGTTTTCATAAGCGTTGCATGGATAGTGGGGTGGAAAATGTATCGCATGTTGCCATTAAAAAAACATTCCGAAAGCCACCTTCCGGAAAGCTTTGTTGCGTTGTTCTGCGAAAGCAGCAAGTGTAACCTTTTCAATTAAATTTTAAGTTATTGATAGATACAATTTGTGCGTATCGTGAGATCATGTACTTTACTGTTGCCCATTTTGGTGTTGGTATGCTGACGTAAACACGAGTGTGGTAGTCTCTGCCTTTGGAAAGAAAGAGAACGCCGACTGTGCCTACACAAACCACACACTAGCATACACACGCTGCCCATGGTTAATAGGCATGCAGAGGAAATTTCCTCAAATCACAGGAAAGAGCGAGATCAAAGAAGATCTACATTTTTTGAGCATGAGAAACGTTCTTGAGATGTGAAGTGTAGTGTAAAACGTTGGAGAATTCATCTCAACATTGGCATCTGGATAGCGCTCGGAACGTATAAAGCAGAGAAAGGTAGGGATACAAAATCGAATTGAGCAAGAGAAAAGAAAAGAGCGATCGCGAGAGAGAGAGAGAGAGAGAGAGAGTGCTTACTACACCCGCGCGCTGCGTACAATCGGTGAAGAGATAGTGAGAGATTCTGTAAACTCCAAAAAAAAAGTGTCCCACACAACCTACATTGACGTGAAAAGAATGTGGAACAATAATATAACCACCAATCAGTTTACGTAAAAGCTGGAAAATGTATGTTTTCAAAGCTACTATAAACTTAATGTTCTGAAAAAACTTGTTTTGCTGCAAAAAAAAAAAAACAAACAAAATACTTAACGCTCATAATAACGTCCATAATGAGCGCTCCTAACGACTTGGGAAGCAAGCATTCTGTAAAAAAATGTTGCCTCTTGAAATTGTTCTAAATATCTTTTAAGGCCAAGTTTGGCTATATTTCGTTGAATACTTTCGCCACGTCCGACATTGGCTTTGCGGCACTGTAAAATGGACCAGTTTGAAGAAAGGGTACAGCAGTGCGCAGTGTTCGGTTGGAACGATCTATATATATGTGTATATATATATATTCCCTTTTTCGATTTAACACACACACACACACACACATCCATAGGCAGCACAAACACCAGTCGAGCGGTGAACGAACGGTGGCCGTACGCACAGCGTATATCTCTCGGGCAGTCACATAGAGACAGTGCAGCCCAAGCCTCTCAACGCCGAACTTCAGCAGAAGGAAGCTGTTTGCTCGCCGAAAGCCGTTGTGCCAGTAGAGGATTTCGAACCGCGTTCGCTTCATCCATATACTGTTACCAATAGGGCGTCGAACATCGTTTTCAATTTTCCAAAAAGCGCGTCCTGGGCCCCGGTTTCGACGGTACCGTTTGCGATGCCGTTGACGTGCATTCGCTAGTGTGAAGTGCTGCAAAAGACAAACTGACCAGCCAGAAAAAAGGAACGGGATCCCATTCGAAGGAAAAGTGACCCGTTTTCTTTCAGATTTTCCTGCTTCGCAAACACGCTTTCCACAATCAACTTGTCGCCCACACACACACATATACATCCACCTCATCCGTTGTTGAGGGTTCCACCATAAACAAGGCAAACCTGAAGATGCGTTTCCTTTCAAACGGTTGAGGCCCAGCCAGGAAGAAAGGGAAGAGGCGAAAAGTTCAACGAAAAGTGCTACAAGTGTTGCTAAATCGTGTGAAAACCGGTTTTTCTTCCCGTCTGAAATATTCGGGTGGTGCGTTTTTTGTTTCTTTAGTTTGTTTTTCGTTGTTTTTTTTTGTTTGTTTGCTGGTGTTATTCGAGTGGCAAAAGGCAAAAAAAAAAACCCTCGTCGATAGAAGAAAAATCCCGCACCCCCGTGCGCGAGTGTATGAAAAATGGTAGCGGGCCGTTTTATTTTCGTGCAATAATTTCAAAACAGTGTTCAATCGCGAACGAGTACTTGAAAAAGCAAAGTCAAAATGTATCGGGACGCGTCGACCGCCGCCGCGAATAACGATCGAAAAATGGTCGTTCATGCGACGATACAAAAATGCTCTACCGTCACGAAACAGCAGCAGCAGCAGCAGCAGCAGTGGTAATAGCCAGGAATGCATACAATCTTGCCAGCAACCATCAAAAAAACGGTCCAGGTAATAATGGAAGGAAACACAGCGGAAAGTTGCATGCTGCACAAGAGAAATGGATGTACTGTTTCGTTATTGCAGAATGGGAAACGGTCGACCATGTTTTGGCCGCCTAAAGCTGTCTCATTTTAGCGTTTGCATTATTTAAAACGTGAACACGGGTTAGTTGATTTGGAACTTCGCTTGCAAATATGAGTCGAACTGTAGGCCTACACTGGTCCTGCGTTCGGCATCGATAGATGGTGAAAATTCTCCACTTCCCTGCGATCGGAGGAAAAATCGATAAAATAGACGTACTCGCGCATACACATACATATGCATGGGATCACGCAGGGAGTTGGGAAAACCCATGCAAAAAGGACGCGGGGAGATGGTGGGGTTTGCAGGGGAAGCAGGTTTCGCTTGAGCCAAGAGGTGAAAAATGAGTCCAACCAGCGCAAGGAAGAGCGAACCAGAGTGAGACAGATAGCGCCAAGGATCGACGGTGAAACAGGCCGATGCCGGAAAGAGCGCATCAACACACACACACACACACGCACACATATATATATATACACCAGAAGGTACATGAGAGCAGAGCGAAGCAAAAACAAGAGCCCAAAGAAGACGTCATTTCTTGAAAATGCTCTGCTCCCGACGAATCTTTTTTTTTTTGTTTTTTTTTTGGAGTGTGTATTTGCACAGTTATGTGTATTGCTTTTTTCCCTTTGAAAAAAGAAAAGAACAAAAAAAAAAACCCCATTCCGCATAGGACGGGAATGCATGGTGTAAGACTACTTGGCACTGGAACGGGAAAGGCATAGATGTTCTACCTATACGCTCGTGCCCGGAATCGATTGAAGCATTTTATCTCGCGTTACCTCTAGCCATCGACCATCATAACGTAACCGTTTCTATCCCATATGGATGATTATTCCACCGCAAGAAAAAAAAAAAAGGTTAAGGGTGTTGCCGGAGAATGCACCCTCAACTCCGCCGTACCATTGCTCTTTAAACCAAACTCGGTTTGCTGGCATAAGACTCACGGTGTCAAAAAGATGTCCGTACAATTTTTCCCCCTTGCAATGTTGCGTATGCATGCTACATAATATGTCTAATCAAGCATAATCATGTACGGTCGAGTCGATTGCCCATGCCTCACTCAAATCGCCCATGACAGCAGAATCATTTTAGCCACGACTACGCCCGATGATGCATCGGTTTCTTCCTCCTGTTTGCCCTATTATTGTCATTTCTTTATTTCCATGTTTCCATTGTGAACCGTTTTCGGTGGTAAAAGATTTGTCGATGCATTTTACTTTTCTCGTGTACCAATCTTCGATTGGACGGACTCTCACTTTCTCGCTCCAATATCGTGCATGGCGGTGTCGGTGCGCTCTTCCTTCCTTTGTTTATCTCTCCTGCCTTGGATGCGCTTGGAGTTGATCTCTTTTTACCTTCTCTCCAAAACATCGCTCAAAACGTCCTTCCTACCCGAACACACACACACACACACACACAAACAAGCACGCGTACACCAAAATCTCCAGAGCATGATCGTAATGCTCTGCTGTATGGTGCTGGGGCGCAATACGTAAAAAAAAAACGAAAAGAAACAAGACGGAGAAGGGAAAAAAAAATGGTTATACACCACTTATGCGCGAGCGCGCGTGCGTTGCGGGCGTTTGACTGTATGCGTGCTAGCCTATGGTAAACCCCTGACCAGATGCACGGCATGGGACAGGAATGGGGGAAGCAAGCAAGAAAGAAAAAAAAAGGTAGACAATTTCCGAGAAGCAACCAAAATACATTTAAAAAGTATGGAAAATCTACCTTGCCCTACCGTTTGTGGACAGGTTTTGGGTACGGAATTTTCCTAACCAACCGTTGTCGTTTGCAACCTTCTTGCGGACCGACTCGTCCATTACCGTGCGGCGACCGACGACCAACGCACCATTGAATGTAACAGTGAAGTGTCCAACAAATGGCTACCGAGCATCGCCATTGAGCCATAGGTCTCACGTTACTGTTTGCTTGATGCGAGGCAAACATGGCGTACGGATTTTATTGGCCATATCAAACAGCGTACAGCGAATAGGGAACGGTATTGCTGCCGTGGAGTCGCAAACGATTTCCATCTCACCCACCCACCTCTATTGGCAATAGGGTAAGCTTCTCCGCAAAAGAAGACGTTTCACGTGTATTACACTCCGTTTCGTCTAATACAAACTGAGTGTAACTCCAGGCAGGTTACATGTTCATCCGTTCAAAAGGCACTGATATTAGGGGATATTAGGGTTCACTATCTGCCGCTAATCTACGTCATACGTGATTGATTTAAATACCTGCGAAAACTTATGTACAATATGTTATTCTGTCAGGGAGTGTTGGAGTGCTTTTTTTTCTGGATTGCTTTGATTTATTTTGCTTACCCGTAGGTGAAAAAAAAAACCAAACAAGACGCTGGGTAAGCATTCGGACAGGATGACTAGATCAATACCAAAGTGCTCCATGAAGAGGTGGAAATTGGTAACAAATCTAGAAGACCTTCAAATTCAAACAACATATTTCCCCGTTTGTAGTGGTTTCGTGTGCATGCTATGTCCCCGCACTCCGAAGCAGTCCGATTTGTTAATCTGCAATAAACTCCAAAAAAAAAAAAGGTCGGAAAATCAGATATCAAAGCGATCCTAGTAGCAGCGTGACACAGATCAACACAAAAATGTTCCAATTTGATGAGAGTTCGTTGGTTTGATAGGCTGGAAATAGTGTGCACACAGGGCACTACGCGCATTACCGTACTCCCCATATGCTGTCTGGTTGATGTTTTATCAGCCTCCGGTATGCCCATCGTATGCTCATCTCAGTATCATCAACTATGGTTTCGGGTCCCGGTTCCGTGCTTACGGTACGGCCAGACCCAAGAGGAAGCCAACTTAATAGATGCTAACGAGCATTAGTTATGGGCTAGCCAGCACCGTTTTGTGACCCGGACAGGACGGCTCCACCGTCTTTACGGCTAGTTGTTGTGCCGCGTTCACAATGGCACAATTGAACCCTCGGCGGTACATATTGTGTGCCGTTGACCAATCTGTAATTGCGTCCGCGCTCTGGATCCTTTTGCTGGATGGATAATAAAATCACCGCAGAAGCAAGACGCTGCTAGCCATAAACGTCACACGCGGTTAGTAAACTTTTCAACGTGATTTTATTGACAAAAGTGCACGGTTTGCGTTTGCTGGGCTGGGCACTGCGCTGGCAAAGCGGTGCAAAGGTTCTCTGCGAATAATCACAGCAATGAACACACATTTCAATGACGGATATTCTATTGCACAAGAAAAGGTACCATCTTCGCCATGTTGCAAAGGCGCTGTGGTTTCGAAGCGTTTATCACAGCTATCAACATATTTTCACCCAATGATGTGCCCAAACCGACGCATCCATTTGCGAACTCCTTGCTTTCTCGGCTACGGGTACGAATAGGTCATTTGTTTTTTGTTTTTTTTTTGTTTTGTTTGCTCTGTTGCGCTGAATCCTGCCAAAGCGATTGCGCAGCACCACATCACATTTTCGTTCAACTGCATTTGCTCTCCATTCATAATGCACGCAGCAGAGCATTGCTTCGGCCATCGCTAGCAAACAGCAAATCGTATCTCGGGGTGTTTTATGTTTTTTTGTTTTTTGGTGTTGTTTGCTAATTGCTGTGGGTCTCCAGCAAATCCGAATAGCAACGGTGCCACAGTATCGCAGACTTTTTCCCAGGTATGGCTAAAGTATAACAAACTTCTGCTTACTGTTAATACCTTGCATCCTTGAACTCTGCGGTGCCGTACGGAGGTTGCTGCGTGAAGAAAGCGTATTCATGCACCAGCTCCACACACATTGTGACACATTGTGACAGATAATAATTTAATGGCGGCGGGTAATTACATTCTTTCATTTTGCCAATCCGCGATACCTTTGTGGAAGTAAAAATACTGATATCCTTTTTCTTTCTCTCTCTTTCTCTCTCTCTCTCTCTCTCTCTCTCTCTCTCTCTCACACACACACACACACCTACTTGGTGGTTCTATTTACAGATCGTTTATCTTTTGCTGCACACGTAACAAAAACGTATCAACGCACAAACGTCGTGTAATGAAGATGAAGATGCCGAACCATGAGCGACTCGTGATTGTGTTTCCATTCGTTCCTAACCTTTGGCTCTTCTTCCTGTACGGCAGCAGACAGCAAATTGCTGGGGCGTAGAGCATTCCGTTCGGATACAGGGGTTAACAAACGAGTTCCAGAAAGTATTAACACAAAAAAAGAAAGAAAACAAAAAAAAGCAGAAAGGAAAGCAAGCAAGAAGCAGCAGAGCACGACTGGACGCATCGAGCTGCAGTTACTAGCTGTGCAGTGTAAGCAGTGTACGCCCGGTGCATTTAGCCAACTACATGAGCCGTACCCTGCACGTGATATACAACACTCTGGTGGAGCACCTTTTCGGACAGGCCTGGAAGGGAGAACAAACGTACGCTGTGCAAGATGACGATGAAATCTATGAAGTATAACGACTGTGACACCATCATGGACGGCTACAATCCGGCACCACCGCCATTGCCCAGGAGGGTACCACCAGCGCGAAACATTTACGCGGAACCATTCGCTACCGAATCTAACACGAACAGGTGAAGACATGTTTGGGTGTTTTTTTTTTTTGTTTGTTTTACAATAAGCTTATGAAGGTATTTAGATTACATAATATTGGCAGCGAAGGTTTAGTTTAAAATGCCGCAAACTCTTTGTGTGCCCGTGGCAGGTAGTTGAGGTTGACAGTATGTATGGATGTATCATAATAGTAGCAACATGTTGAACATCTCTAAATATTTAAAGAACCGTTCGGAAAGTTGGAAAGATGCATTTGAAAGATGCTGCATTTGTCACCTGTCGTCGTTACCATGTCAGACACTGTGCTTGAATGTGCTGTGTACGCATTATTGCTCTTTGAAAATGAAGCAGCTAGCGTGATGGAATAGTGTTTCGCATCTCTTGTCTTGCGACTGCATGCGATTGTTGCTCTAGGTTAAGCTGTACCCAAATGTTCAGCGTGATGGAGTTTACAGGTAGCACGCTCGTCCCGATGTTGGCGTACGTGTGCGCACCCGTTTTGCGGTTGCGGGATTTGACTAACAAGTGGGCATCATTTACCACAGCCTATAAGCATCCTCCTAGAAAAGGCACCTTGATTGTACTGGTAATGATTTCACATATATCCTGGGTCCTATTCGCTAGACTACAATCATCGCAACAGCTGCAGCAGCAACAGCAGCAACAGCAACAGCAACTTCAATCTCAGCAGCAACCGATACCGCAACTGACACAATCCATGACTAATACACACATCACCACCGGATCCCGTCTGGGAGGCTCTTCCTCCTTGGTGATGCCTGTTTTTCCATTACGAACGGGTGGTACCGCCCACACGCCACATTACTCACCTTACTCACCATCAAGGTAATTGCGCACCGGAGGGATATATATATATACATATATACATATACGTTTATATCTATCGCCAGCTAATGATGATTGCTTGCGGAATGCATATAATTCAACTAATAGTTGGCACTTGCTTTGCTTTTTCAATTTGCTTGATTGTTTTACTATCCCCAATATCTGTTTCTGCCTGTTTTTTTTTTTTCATCCTGCCAAACGATTCGCTTTGGAATGCCGATTGTGCGTTGTGTTCTGTCGTGCGTTTTTTTTTTTCATTCTCCTTCCTTTTACGTTGCTTGCGTTTATTCGCCCAATGGAAAATTAATTCCGTCTCACGATACCATTATTAGAGCACTGTTTCAAAATCATTTAATCTCATTTTTGTTAGCTCAATTGATGAGTTGACAAATATTTACACTCAAGCACTAACCGGTTTACTGTAGTAGATATTTTTCTTGGTAATTTTTAATACCAAAAAAGCATTTTATTCTTTCTATGTGTTTTGTGGTATTAACGTTATTTTTTGTATTAACGATTGCTCGAATTAGTAGCATAATATCGATAAAAAAGAATTAACACTAGAACTACCGGACTGGTTTATTTTGACTGGTACATTTCATGAAAATCACTTTAATTTTTAAGCGATGTTTGGAAACATCGTTAAAGCACATAGTTCAAAACATTGAAGTACTGTTTTTGAGCACCGGTTCTTTTGATATCATTATATGTACAAACGTTTACAGTAAGTTTAGCAAATGTAAACTAATCAATAGTCTATTCCAGAGTATTTGTGCGTATAAGTTAAGCCTTCTTTAGTTCCTCGATTGCTTCCGCATGGTATAACCGCAACCCTTTTAACGCATGCTTTGATTTGCTATTTGTTTTAAATCAAATGTTGTTTGTGAATATTTGGCAAGTTCTGACCATAATGTCTTACCCACATCTAGGTTTCGCATCGATAAAAGCTGTCAACATCGTTGCTCGTGGAAGTGTTTTAGCATCGCCTTAATATTGGTTACAATAATTTTATCGGCAACGCTGACGTATTTCGCAGGTAGGTGGCACAGTATAATTTCCACCGGCGCGAGCTAATGTATCGCACAGGCACAATCGATTGATGATTGCTTCTCTTCTCTCTTTTTTTGTTTTTGTCGTGGTCGCCGTTCCAGCAACGAGTTCTATGAAATCCAATCTCGACTCTGCCAACTGCATACTGGTGCAAGATGTAAAAACGGGCCTGGCCGTCGATCAAACGGGTACGCCCATCGATTCGTCCAACTACGGACTGCTCTCCGGACCGTCTACCTTAAACCCAACGGAGGAGTCACCCATCACCAGCACGCTGGACCACAACAGTTTCTCCACGCTCGGTGGTCTGGGCGGGGCGGCGGGCGGTGTAGCGGGTGGTAATGCTGCCCTGTCGACATACAACCGGCGACCAACGCAGGACATTTCGCACCAGGTGCAGCAGACGACGCAAGTATTCAGCTCGGTCCACCAGCAAAAGTGGCCGGCAATCGTGGAGCTGCGCGAGTTTAACGAAATTCACGCATCGACCATCGCACCGTTCCAGTTCTGGAACGTCGAGTTCCGTAACAAGCATCCCGCCTTTATACAGTTCAACTTTACGCTCCCGTGGGGTGCTAACTTTGCCATCTACGGGCGGCGTAACGTGGGCCCGACCGTGACGCAGTACGACTTTGTTGAGTTTATCAAGGGTGGCCGGGTCGACCACAAGCTGCGCCGGAAGCGCAGCATCGGCAGCAGCTTCTTTCAGAACGATGTGCTCGATACGCACTTCAGTGCCAACGACGAGAACTCATCCACGTTCGAGGCGAACCGGCGCAATCAGTTTGCGTTCGAAGATTTGCGGTTGGACGAGGTGGAAAAGCACATCATTTCGAAGCGTTCCGCCGACGGTAGCGCCGGTCCGTCCTCGCTGCAGAAGATCGACATGGAAGCGATGACGGTCAACGTGACCATCCTGCAGTATCTCGACATTGGCCGATGGTACTTGTCGGTGTACAATGACGAGTTGCTACCGCACACGGTATCGCTAGTGGTTGGCGAGGCGGAAGGCATCCACACGGCCTGCCCGAGCGACTGTTCCGGTCGTGGTTCTTGCTACCTGGGGAAGTGCGACTGCATCGATGGATATCAAGGCAACGACTGCTCGATCAGTAAGTCGTGCCGAGCGCGAATTGTTGCGTGCATCTACTTTAACCTACCTTCCGGTTGCAGGTGTTTGTCCGGTTCTGTGCTCTGCACACGGCCATTACGGCGGTGGCGTTTGCCACTGCGAGGAAGGTTGGAAGGGTTCGGAGTGCGATATTCCCGTGTCGGAATGTGAAATGCCGACCTGCTCGAACCATGGCCGTTGCATTGAGGGCGACTGTCATTGCGAGCGTGGCTGGAAAGGACTGTTCTGCGAACAGCGTAAGTGTGACGATAAACCGTCGATCGAATATTGTTTGCTTGTTTTGTACTTATATTTGTGCAATCTTACCCCATAGAGGACTGTATCGATCACTCCTGTTCCGGTCATGGAACATGCGTTTCGGGTCAATGTTTCTGCAAAGCCGGTTGGCAAGGAGACGACTGTAGCATTGTCGACCAGCAGGTGTATCAATGTCTGCCCGGTTGTTCGGATCATGGAACGTACGATTTAGATACGGGCTCCTGTATCTGTGATCGTCACTGGACGGGTATCGACTGTTCGCAAGGTAAGTGTGTAACTGCAGCGTTGCTTCGAACGTTTCGTAATGTAAACACTGTTATTGTTGTCGTTTTTCCCATAGCCGTTTGCAGTCTGGACTGCGGTCCAAACGGGATCTGCGAGAATGGACGCTGCCGTTGCGATGACGGCTGGACGGGCAGTTTGTGCGATCAGCTCATGTGTGATCCACGATGCGCAGAACACGGTCAATGCAAGAACGGCACATGCGTTTGCTCGCAAGGATGGAACGGACGCCACTGCACACTACGTAAGCAACCGACACCGGCGCCATTAATGCCACTTACGAACGTTTATACGATGCGTTCCGTTTCTCGTTTATCTTTTCTGCATTTCTGCAGCCGGCTGTGTGAACGGGTGCTCGCGTCACGGCCAGTGTACGATGGAGGACGGCGAATACAAGTGCATCTGTGTGGAAGGCTGGGCTGGAAACGATTGCTCGATCGCGCTAGAGATGAGTTGCAAAGATAATATTGATAATGACAATGGTAAAACAGATGCGTCTTGCAAATTTGTGCCAGGTGTAGGTTGTGGCGATTGTTGCTGGCAGAGTGCATACCCATTTTCTGCTGGGACACCACAATCTGCCACACACTGCCTATGCGCGTCCCGTCCTGAGACGCTAGTGAACATTCCGATAATGTCGCACGGAAACAGAGAGGAGCACGGTACTAATGATAGGTTGTTTCGCTTCCAGATGGCATGACGGACTGTTCCGATAGTGAGTGCTGCGTGCATCCGATTTGTGCGGAACACATAATGTGTCTTGCGTCAAACGATCCGGTCGAAGTGTTGCTGCGCAAGCAACCACCCTCCGTAACCGCATCCTTCTATCAGCGCGTAAAGTTTCTGATTGAGGAAAACTCCGTTCAGTCTTACGCCCATATGGACGAGTACAGTGAGAGGTAAGTGGGTATCTAGATTTGCTTTTTCTTCCCCGTTGCCTATATCTTTATCATATTTCATATTAACTGGGACGCCTGTTACAATCATCAGGGAGTCATAGATATACTATTTATCGATAGCTATCTACTGTCAGGATGCATTACAAAAAAAAAACACCAATACGCTATTCGAACGATTTTGCTATGCATTTGGGTAGGACTTGTTGTCTAATGTATACGTTCCCATGGCGGAACCGGCTTTCCTACGTGTACGTGCAATTCCTGCAGTACGTCACGATGACCGGCAGCGATACAATTATCGCCTAGGTATTCACCACATTCAGCCGGTGGTCAGCAAAGACTAACACACAACCGATTTCATTTCTATGCAAAACCGCTATAGTTGTCCACAAACATGCCTTTCGTTAGGCTCAAATATTAGTAAAAATGCCATGAATAGGAGTACACCATCTAATCGATAAGATACAATTTTGCATTGATATACTTCCCTTACTGTTCCAAATGTCCACAACAAAAAAAAAAAAAAAAAACAAAAAAAAACAATCCCCAAGCAAACATCCCCAAACAAACACGTTTATTTCCCACCAACTCTCCCCTTTGCCATCGTGACGGTGAATAATATGCACGTTTTTTCCCTGCTCGGCCGCGACGGTTTACAGCGAATCGTGCGGAAGGAGAGAAACGCGCTATATTAATCCCGTGATGGCAAAGATTGTGTTTCGTCTAATGTTGTTCATCAACCTACCTTGTGTGTGTCTTTTAAAAACCCTTCTTGATTGTTCATGTGTGTGATTCCCCTACCCTTCAACTAACAAGTAAAGTAAACCAACAACAACAACAACAAAAAAATAACAAAAAAACAAACAAACCAAAAAATCAAAAGGAAATTAACGCAAGTAAAATCCGAATAATTTAAGTAATTTCTAGGGCCTTTATTTCATGTGTGTGTGTTTTCGTTTCGATTCTCACTTCAAGTAAACTTATGTAGTTATTAGACGGGTCTGATTCTATCAAAATGATTTCGTCTTCTATCTGTCAAGCCGAGCTCTGAGAAGGTATTTGGCAGATAGATGCCGTACCCCAGTGTAATAACTCCCCGGTCGAAGAACAAACAACACCCCCAAAACCCACAGATAATCTTAATCGATATTCATTTTTAACACTTTTACACAAAATTAAATGATCGATTGCACATCCATAGAAAGCAAAACAACGCAAATGTAAACAAATCGCCGCTTTGACAGATTAACGAATGCCCAAAGCAAATCGGAATCGAGCATGCTCAATTCCGATTTTTCGGACCGGCATCTATCTGTCAAGGGCGATTTGACAGATAGAAGACGAAATCATTTGACCAAATCGGACTCGTCTAATAACTACATTACTGGAAAGTCTGAAGGTGTACTTTTATGTTTTTGAAATGATTTTGTTTCGCTTCTATTCTAACATTTGTTCCTTTCATCCTTGATTAAAATGAACGTTCTGTTTATCGTATGATTTTCCTTTTTAATTTGTTGAAAATATTCACTAACGAAGCATAATAGTTCGTACATAACGCCAGCAAAAAACTGCGCTCTATTTTTACGTGCTAAAGTAAAAGCAAAAAAAAAAAATTCCATCAGCTAAAGAGTGGCTGGATTACGTTCACATGCGTGCGGTGATCGTGTCAGTCTTGATTTAAAGGTTAACTTTATTCGTGCTACGTTTCGATATTATCCACATCTCGCATATCTTAACTGCGAGTGCATTAGATAAGGCAGACCGGTNGCCGGTGGTCAGCAAAGACTAACACACAACCGATTTCATTTCTATGCAAAACCGCTATAGTTGTCCACAAACATGCCTTTCGTTAGGCTCAAATATTAGTAAAAATGCCATGAATAGGAGTACGCCATCTAATCGATAAGATACAATTTTGCATTGATATACTTCCCTTACTGTTCCAAATGTCCACAACAAAAAAAAAAAAAAACAAAAAAAAAAACAAACAATCCCCAAGCAAACATCCCCAAACAAACACGTTTATTTCCCACCAACTCTCCCCTTTGCCATCGTGACGGTGAATAATATGCACGTTTTTTCCCTGCTCGGCCGCGACGGTTTACAGCGAATCGTGCGGAAGGGGAGAAACGCGCTATATTAATCCCGTGATGGCAAAGATTGTGTTTCGTCTAATGTTGTTCATCAACCTACCTTGTGTGTGTCTTTTAAAAACCCTTCTTGATTGTTCATGTGTGTGATTCCCCAACCCTTCAACTAACAAGTAAAGTAAACCAACAACAACAACAACAAAAAAAATAACAAAAAAACAAACAAACCAAAAAATCAAAAGGAATTAACGCAAGTAAAATCCGAATAATTTAAGTAATTTCTAGGGCCTTTATTTCATGTGTGTGTGTTTTCGTTTCGATTCTCACTTCAAGTAAACTTACTGGAAAGTCTGAAGGTGTACTTTTATGTTTTTGAAATGATTTTGTTTCGCTTCTATTCTAACATTTGTTCCTTTCATCCTTGATTAAAATGAACGTTCTGTTTATCGTATGTTTTTCCTTTTTAATTTGTTGAAAATATTCACTAACGAAGCATAATAGTTCGTACATAACGCCAGCAAAAAACTGCGCTCTATTTTTACGTGCTAAAGTAAAAGCAAAAAAAAAAAAATTCCATCAGCTAAAGAGTGGCTGGATTACGTTCACATGCGTGCGGTGATCGTGTCAGTCTTGATTTAAAGGTTAACTTTATTCGTGCTACGTTTCGATATTATCCACATCTCGCATATCTTAACTGCGAGTGCATTAGATAAGGCAGACCGGTTTTGCGAGGCACTTTATTTGTTCGACAATAATATTGAGAGCAATTTCAACCTTAGCTTGATACACACATCACTTACCTTCTACAGCTCTGCTTTAAGTTGTGGAGTGCTAAATCCGGTATCATAAATGCTTTTGATTTACTTACCTTCCACCAACATTCTCGCAGCGCTTTATAATGGCCAAAATTCCTATAAGCGTAGCTTGGTATCTGAGTATATTCAGCCAATTGTTTGCAGCAGTAAGGCCATTAGGACCTAAAACTGAGGTTTAAATTTAACAATTTAATTCAATTCCCAGTAATTTACGCTAGTGTCTCATAGTCGATAATCGAGTTTATTAAGAGAAAAAACTTAATTTTTATTACTTTTATTTATTTATACAACCAGCGTACTGCTTTATTAAATCGATTACTTTGCTTCCGTTTTCGTTGCGTTAATGCATTAATCCAGTTCGATATTGTATCCAAGAGGTTTGCTAGCATCATTGGCAGAAATACGTTTTCGTTTAAATTGCCCCATTGGTATGCTGGGGGAAAAATATTCCACACATTTCAGTTTTTGCGAACAAATCCCTCACTAGTTTGCAAATCATTTAAAAAACAAAAGTAAATCGGTAACTTGAGCGATACGTATCAATAAAACATTAAAGCATATAACTGGTGAAATATGTTTAGTAAAGGAAAACGCCACCTTATAGGAATTTTGGCCACATTTTCGATTATTTTGGATAGAGTGTGGAGAAAATTATAATGCTTCTTTGGGATGTTTTTGCATGCCATGAATGTACCGATGTTGGTCATTCTTCGTTGGCACGTGATTTTTAGCTGGATTAACATTTCCGGGCTGTTTAGATTTGCTCGTAGGTACCACCCAAGCAAACAGCGACTACATCGAAAGCAGTGTTTTCATGTACCTAACGCAAATGAAAAGGTTTTGATTTTGTGAAAAATGTTTTTATACGTCAGTATGGTCAGAGTATGCCTGATCCATGGCACAATTTCTTTGATTAGGTAAAATGGATTTAAACATTAAATTATTCGTACAATGATTATGCTAAAGTAAAATCTAGGACCGGATACGCACAAGATAGAGCATGAGAGATGAAGCAAATGATGATGAAGTTGTTTGAAAACTTCACACTCTCATTTAAATTAGCTTCCTCGATAGATCAGTTCTTACATCATCATGTGTGAGAGAGAGAATTTTTCGACAGAAGAAGCGATGAGACTGTGCAAAGAGGATTAGCATGACTCTTGGCGCTTAGCAATGTTACACCAATATGAGTTTACAACCGCAATCAACTGCAATGAAAAACGGGTTAAATCGCAGTTGTAACGAAGTGTGCAGGTACGCCAACGATGCTGCACATCTTGATAGTAATCGCCACTCGCTAAAAAGGAAGATAAGCAACGCAAACAAACAAACAAACAAACAAAAAAAAGGTAGAAGGAATACAACAGACAAAATTGTGCACAGTGTATGGTTGAACAGAGTTGACAATGTGTGAATGTTGGATGAATGAACGAGTTGTATTTGTCTAATGTATTGTGTTCTGTGTTGTTCGAATTATTGTGATGTTTCTTTTTTAGTTTAACTTTTCGGTTGTATGTTTTTTCATCTATTTCCGTTGAAACTAAAGAGTCAACAGCAAAAAAAAAAAGAAAAAGAAAAACCAAACAACAAACCCCCGCCCCCCCCGCCCCCTCTCTCTCTCAAAACTCTAATTATGAAATTTCCGTTGAAACAACCAAGACGAAGCTTTTCTTTCTGTTCCTTTATGAGTCCTTTTTTAATGCAAAATGCTACCACACACGGTGCAGCATTTTCATCTTCCCCATTTCCCAGTTCGTTTCGTTTTCGTTTTGCATTCAGTTCATACACTCTTTGCAGTTTCTTTTTCGAAGCGTCTCCCGCCGCGCGTGACGTTTGATTGGCGGAGAAGAAATCGTCAGACCGTTGCCCTTTGTTTTGATCGTTTTACCGATAGCGTTCAGCTTTTAGTTTGCAAACGACACAATTTGAAACGGCAAAAAGTAAAACTCATTAGTAATCGTCGTTCCCTTGCCGCTGTCTGGTTCTGGTAAAATTTTCGTTATTCGTTTTTAACGGCCCGTTAACTTATTAACGGGTAAGCAAAACCCGCCGATGGATGGGATTGTAAAGTAAAAGGAACCAAAACAAAAAAGAAATAAAAATGCTTACTATCAACGAACCTCTTTTTTTCCGTCTAACTCTCTAGCAGAGTTACTAGCTGAACCGAATTAAGTTTACCGTCATTGTTTGTTTTCTTTCTTTCGTAAAATTAACCATTTCTATTCCAAAACCAAAAACAGAAACGTAACCATCTCCACTGCTCAGTACGTAAAGAACTAATCCATAAACTTCGTTCTCCGTTCTTTTCTATTCCCCATCTTCATCCACCATTGCAAAAAAAAAAACAAAACAAAACAAAACGTCGATAATTGTTATTTGTTTGTTCTTACGTGCTAAAAAAAAACAATGTTATTAATTTTTAATTAAAAGTGAGTTCTGGAACTCGTTCACACCGTGGTAAGTCTTGCAAGCTGCAGTTGCTGCTGTTCGTCTTGTTGCTGTTATCATATTATTTTGTTTCATGCTTTATCGTTTGAACAGAATGTGAAAGATTTTATGTTTATTTTTTCGTACCCCACTCAAATCACCCTCTCACATACACACAGACACACAGACACAACCTTCATGTTATTGTACTTGTGTTTGTTTATGTTTTGATTTTTCATTGCAAACTCAACCAAAAAAAAAACAGCGAAAAAATACGACCTTCTTTTCATGTAACTCGTACAAAACCAACCCTTCATAACCTTCATTCAGTTACTTTAAACCCATGCCCGTCATATACATATGTTAACAGATTATATGTACATATTTCTATAAAAAATATCACTTCACATCTCTAGTGAGCTTCACATAAATATCTCGTTGCGTATATATAATCATAATATATGTGTATGCGTATACACACCGACATTCATCACACATCCTTCAATTTTTTGTTGTCGTCATTATCGTTCCTTTCTGTTTTACTTCATCTGCCTTTAGGACGTTTTCATGTTTACCCGTTTTTTGTCCATCATGTTGGCTTTTGTTTCTGTGTTGTCCTTTAGTCAATGTTTCTTTGGTTTCGCTAAACGTATACTGTCCACGTGATTGACATGATTCTGAAATGAGAATGCCAATGGTAGAACGAACACGATTTAATGTAATTATCAACACCGATATGATATGCAACACTTTCGTTTCGAGTCGGGAAATTTATTGTGCTATTGTATATTTCAACCACATATTTCAAACAGGGAAAACTGAGTTTTAACCAAAGTCCTTGTTTTTGTAAGTGTGTGTTTGTTTTTCTTCTCATTTTTCAATGTTTTTTATCCTTTCATGTACGGTGCGTCGGTTGAAAGCATCGGTTTAGCTTACTGTTTAATTTCATGTTGGGTTTTATGTGTTTGTGTTTTTTTTTTTAATACCTTATCCATTAACAAGTTCTAATCAATGCGTTAGCTTGTGTTATGAATAGGAGATTTATTTATGAAAAGGATAATATTATATTACGTCCATCAACGTAACGTATTTGATTTCAATTTTGTTCTTTTTTTGCTACTTTTTTTTCAACGTTTTCATCAATCATTCGTTGTAATCGTACTGCTCATTGTTTTCAGATCCTTTTAAAATTGACAAATTCCCACTTCTGTATTGGTTGCACTATTTTTATGTTAAAGAAAAAAAAATGCCAGTTGAAACTGAAAGGAAAAATTAATAATTTAAAAAAAAAGGAACAAGGCCAATAAGTTAGAATATTTGTGTCAAAAATCGAGAGCGAAAGGAGAAAAAGAAAACAAAAACTAGTTTCACATTACTATTTATTAAACAGCATAAATAGTTAAACTAGTTAGAGGCTTTTCCTACTCATCCTTCCATACATCCCTAAATGTTTTCCCACAAAACAAAACATCCAAACAATCCCACCCTAATGTCCCTGTTCTGCTCCCTTTTCCTATTTATTGTCTGCGTCTATCATATGTTTCTATGTATATACCCTCCATGTGCTGCGAAATTTTGGAACATTTTACCTTTGCGACCCATAAAGTGAAGTAATTTAGAGAAAATGCAGAAGTTTTGCTTTAGACAAATAAAAAACAAAACAAAACAAATACAACAAAACAAAACCGCAATCAAAAAAAACTTTTAAGAAGTATAAACTATAACGTGAGCATTTCTAACAAAATGCAATCTGAAGTAGCGTGGAATGCATAAGAAAACTGGAACTATAGAGGCAACTTGTGCGACAGCTTAGTGGTGGTGTGTTGGACAGGCCCTTCGAAAATATTGTAAGACAACTTGACAACGTAACTAGATTGTACCGGTTTGCATAAAATAAGACAAACATTATCAACATTGTTAAACGTTGATAAAAGGGGCTGCTACAGCTCGTTTGATATTTCACCAACGATCAGCAAATGGTACCAAGGTTTGCTTGATCTGTTTGCAAATCTATCGTTGTAAAATATAGCCATATTTTACATTTCTACTGCTTTCTTGCTTTACCATGAACCGCCACCGTGTTTGCCAACACTGTATTTTATAACTCCTGTTCGTTGACTTTTGTTTGCTAACAAGTAGCTTGTTATTTTGCTTTCTCTTTCGCACTTTAGTTTGATTGTATAACAATACGGGATTAAACGGATAGCGTTAATAATCTTTCATTAATAGCTAGCATCTTGAACTTGGTTATTTAATGAAAGCTTTGATTAATTTTTGTTTAAAAAGTAAAATATGCAGCATTTCAAAATTGTTTTTAAAATGTTAAGTTGTGTAACCCTGCAAAAGAGCCATTTGTAAAACTACATCTATAAAGAAACATCGTGTTAAGAAAAAAAAAGCACAGAAAACAAATGGATGCAATTGAAATCATGTTAATATTCACCGTTGAATGTTTCCCACGTAAAAAGCACGACTCAAAACTCGTTTTTTTTAGAACAAGTGTTTCATATTTATTTCTGTTTGGGGTATTTCTGTTTCACTGCTGCGATACTGGTGTTGAATCTTTGTTAGTGGGAGAATTTTTGTTTGTGGGAGAATTTTTTGCAGTCTCAGTTTTGGAAAAGTAGATGTTGGAAAGTGATATGTGTAACAGACTTGGATTGAAGATGCTCGCAATGATTTTTTAAAATTTTTGTACCTAATTTTTTTAAACAGATTTGCGCAACAGATAGGAAAAGTAACTAGTAAACAAAGTTATTATAGTAAAGTTTGCATTTACCAACAAACTGGTTTCAGTTGATTTAATGATACAACTTATTTTATTTTTGTAAAGTATGTTTATTTTAAATCAACTAATCTTCAATTTACTTAGGGTTGTTTTGCGTATAATAAAATATCATTCTTCTTCTAGTTGAATATCAATTACATTTATTACGTAGCAGGTTGTATAGATTTTATTTTATTTTATCTTTTTTTTCGTAAAGAACGGCCATGATGCCGCATTGTTAGAATTGTTTTGTATATTTACAAATATCCATTTTTGTTGGGCTTGTTTATGTGAGCTTAAGCAATTTCAACAACAGTTCGTTCTTAGTTAGTAATTTACGATCATTATTCAAAGGTTATCAAAAGGTTAATTGAAGCTTAGAATAATTTGTTAGAAAAAAAAACAAAAAAAAACAAATATTTCCTATTCTTCAGCAAACGAACGAGAAACAAGGGAAACACTGTAAAATACTCGACGGCTACTGTTAACAGTTGAGACGTTTCTGTAACACATAACGTTCGACATTATCGATGGAAAAATCTGTTGTAGTAAATGTATCGCTGTTACACCGTATGCTACTTAATGCAACGCGTGTCTGTCTGTGCGTGGTTTGAGAGCAAAAACACTTAAAAGAACGCAGGGATGACAGTTTCAATGCATCCGTCGCACATGTAGTGGTGTGCTGCCGTTTTGTGCCTGCTGAATACACTTAAATGTACAATCTTTCGAAGGGTCCGTCATGCCGTATAACCGCTACGCGCGCAGCTACTTTTCAAGTATCTAAATTCTGAGTTTTAATGTGCATTTCAAACATACGTAGATAAAATTTGATAGAAGACTATTGAAATAAGTGCAGATTATAAGATATGATTTGGTCATCACCATACGGGGAACGGAGGTTCTAGCAATTGCTTTGCAACATTACAACGTTTGTATTAGAAAGTTCTGCAGATGATGATTATTTATGAAACCTTCCGTCGGGTATGAATGTGAAAATGAAATTACTCGATTACTTGTTTTGCATTGCTTTGGGACACTTTGGCGTGTCTCAGTAATATGTTGAATGATGCTACTTAGTTAGATTTGTACTATGTTACACTATGTTGTGTACTATGTTACACGTTATAATGAAATCAATCTTATATACAGCTAACAAATGTGTGCATGAATTCGTTTTTGTTTCTGGATATGTTCGTTCCTCAGTTACAAGTGACAGAACAGCAAAGTGTAGAATTAATTTCTTTTTTCGGATCGATCTTGGTTCTATCAAACCTGGATGTATATAACTTCTCACTAATGCTACGAATATCAAAACTGGCATTCAATCATTCTCGATACACGATACGTTTCAACGTATGCCATATAAACTTCCAGTTGACGTAAAACAATATGTGTGATATGCCAACCGTTTAGATGTAAGTGAACAATAATGATAACAAATGAACATCGTCGATAAACGGGAACGTACGTTCCAGAAATGAACGAATACAAGCATGCGTCTGAAAAACTCTTTTACTGTAGCTATAATGTAACGTGGCGATTTCAATCATGTCGAAATCATCTCTTCTGAAGTATTAAATACTGTCGATAGTGAATATTGGAAAATGGAAATTTTCAAAAACTATGCAACAATCGGTTTTTTGTTTGGTATGTGCGCGTATGTAAAGAATTACGCACCATGGCATGACACAGAATATAGCTCAAGCGAGAAATATGTAGAGAATACTAAGTGTGGCATGTTGTTTAAATTAAGTGTGTAAGTTGCTGTGAACGATACAGGTTATAGAACGAAGCAATGTTGTTTAGGTTATACTTTTGCAAAGTTTGTTGTATGTATTCGGCAATAAGCGTTCTTTTTTTATGTTTGCAATTTTCGGATTGCCAACAAAGTTGTTGCAGTTGTTGTTAATGTTGTATTGCAATTACTAGAATCCTCTCCATTTTTTGTTTTCATTTGGGTTCCGTTTCCGATGCCAAAATGGAAAGGTACACTTACATATTTCTATATAAACCATATCTCTTAACAGTACACGTTTGATTAATATTTTAGCTATTGTATTTCGATTTACATACTTTAGCAAAACTGTTATGTTTCTGTTATCCTACTTCTTACTTGCCATAACTGTTCAAGAATGTTCCCATTTTAACTACAGTCGAGCAACTAATTAAACTCTTATGATATTTAATAGTTTACACATCTCCCAGTTCGTTTCCTTACTGCTCGCGTGCGTCATATACTTTGTCTTACGTTCACAGAAGACTTATGTTTTGTTATTATATTTTTGTTTGTAATTAAACAGAACAAAAAAAAGAAAAGAAAACAAAACATCCATCGACCTCCTACGAGCAATTTCACGAAAGGCAGAGTCTATTGCGTTATGTTATTTAGTTTCGTACTTTTTTCTCTCTCTCTCTCTTAATTCTCTTTCTCTTTCATTCTGAAACAATTGCGTGTACAAAAAAAAACAAAAACAAAAACCCGCAATTTTCAAACCAAATATCGTTCATCTCTCTTCAGCGTGTTATGTTTTACATTCATTCGTAACCTAGTTTTTAGTTGTTTCCGTACGGTTAAGTTCATTTCTTCATTCCTTAATGGATGTTCATTTCTGTTTCCTACATCCGTTTGTGTACCTTCTATAACATCAACGCATACTGATGGACCGTTCTTCTTCGTTCTTCTCTCTACGCGTCTGGTTGGCTGATCGTTTTGTAATACAAACACACCCACACACACACACAAAAAAAATGTTATAAAATGTAAAATCAAACAACTCAGCCGGGTGTCAGTCATGCGCGGACAGGTAGTTACGCCGCAGGGTCTCGGTATCATTGGCATACGCGTATCGGTTGACCGAGATTCTCGCTTTGGATTTACACTCACGCGACAAGGTGGATGGTAAGTGTGTTCGGTTGTGCTGGTCACACCACTTTAGGGAACAAATTGTCACATACATTTCTGTCGATTATAGGTTTGATGTGCTCGTCAACGGAGGTGGAGCTGTGACGCTACAGTTCCAGCGATCACCGTTCCGGCCGCTCACGCGGACGGTATTTGTACCCTGGAACCAAGTAAGCTAGAACACACTCGGCTAGGGTATACTAGTAACATATCCTGTGGTTGAAGGGATCATTGCGCAGTAAGAGCACGTTTGGTACGAAAGCGAAATAATATTGTAATTGTCTATTTTCTAGATTGTCGTACTTCCGCCGGTCCAGATGCAGATAAACGATAACGATGACCACGATGATATTTCTTTCATGTACGTAACATGAAACATTGTCTTTTGTGTGCACTCCAGGAAGGATAAATGTATGGCTAATTAAACCCGAATCATCTTGTTGTACGGTTACAGATCTGTCCCATCAAATCTTGCCTATAGCTTCCTGAGCACATCACACTATCGTTTCATGGAAGATAACCCATCGCCGATAGCTATTTGTCTAGAGCATGATCATGAGCTATTGAGCCCCCATCTGACCAGCACGTGGATGCCGAATGGCATTGGCTCAGTTCCTGGTAAAAATTTCATCTTCGCCGAAACGCAGGTACGATTACGAGTTTTGCCTTCATGCACACAGGAATTCGGTTGCGATTGCGTCGTCTACAAAACTATCTCTTTGTGTTGTGTAACGTAGGTTGTCCAAGAGTCGCTAAAGATTCCCGGTTCCGAAATCCATCTGCTCTACAAATCTTCTCAAGCATCCGGGTATCGTTCGATTGTACGCATGCAGCTAACGCACGACCGCATCCCGGACACGCTGACACACGTACACGTCGGTGTACAGATAGAAGGTTCGCTCCACGTGAAAACGTACGAGGCAGATCCGAACCTGCGGCACATATTTGCGTGGAACAAGCGCAACGTGTTCAAGCAGAAGGTGTACGGCATTGCGATGGCACGCATCTCGATCGGGTACGAGCATGCGACCTGCCGCGGTATCGTGTGGGAAACGCGCACGGTGAAGCTGCAGGGCTTCGATGTGGACATCTCGGATATCGGTGGCTGGGGACTGGACATACACCACCATTACAACTTCCACGAGGGCATCCTGCAGAAAGGTGACGGTGCGACGATCCATCTGAAGGAGTTCCCGCGCATCGTGCGCGGCGTGCTGGGCGATGGCCAGCAGCGCACGCTAATGTGCCGCGATCACTGCAACGGGCTGTCGAAGAATGGCCAACTGTTAACACCGGTGGCGCTAGCGTCCGGTCCGGACGGTAGCTTGTTCGTGGGTGACTTTAACCTGATCCGTCGCATCACGACCAACGGTAGCATTTTCACTATCCTGCAGCTGGACACGACGCGCGTATCTTACCAATACTATCTCTCAGTGTCGCCGGCGGACGGGCAGCTGTACATATCCGACTCCGAAAAGCACAAAATCCTCAAGATTGTTTCGCTGGAGAACGTGGAAGATCCGTCCTCCAACTACGACGTGATCGTCGGCAGTGGGCAGCGATGTATCCCGGGCGACGAACAGAACTGTGGCGATGGTGGACCGGCCATCGAGGCACGGCTTTCCCATCCGAAAGGGCTCGCCATTGCAGCGGACCGTACGATGTATATAGCGGACGGCACGAATATACGCGCGGTAGATCCGAAGGGTACGATCCACACGCTGATCGGTCACCATGGGCACCAGAACCGGTGGAGCCCGGTACCGTGTCGTGGTGCGGCCCGGGCAATGCAGGTGCAGCTACAGTGGCCGACCGCGCTCGCCCTAAACCCGCTGGACGGATCGTTGTACTTTGTCGATGATCGGCTGGTGCTGAAGCTAACGTCCGACATGAAGGTGAAGGTTATCGCTGGCATACCGCTGCACTGTAACGAAGATCACACGAACGGTTTGAATCGCACCGCGCCGGTAGAGGAACCACTCGGCACGGTGTTGGCAATGGCGTTCGGACCGAACGGTGACCTATACGTCGCCGACACTAACTCGAAGCGTATCAACACGATCAAGGTTATCGAATCGTCCACAGGGTTTATGAAGCAGTTTGCCGGTAAAATTGACTCCGGAAGGTACGTGTTTACGGCAGCACTGAGCAATAGGACTGTGCGTAATATCATTCTTCTTTTTTCTCCCCCCTCCATTCTACAGCCAAGAGTGCGACTGTCAGGGAAAGGCGTTGAACTATTCGCGACGCAAACCGGCAAACGGTACCGCTGGTAGCATCGGGCAAAGCCCATCATCCGGTCTCGACCGTGGCACCGGTGTGCCGGATGGTGGCAGCCCGTATTGCGTATGTCAGCACGCAAACGATACAACCGGCGGCCGTAAGGAGTATCCGGATGCATCGGCATCGTTCACTGGTGCGTCTGCCAATGGTGCCAATGGTGGTGCTGGTGCCGGTGAAACAATTTTATCCTCCAACATTCGCTTCCAGTCGATATCGGCGATTGCAGTCGCACAGGACGGTGTGATCAATGTGGCCGACCAAGGTAAAGCTGTTTTTCATAGCGTGGAAAGATATACTATTCACTAGCATTTGTTGTAAATTGGGGCGGCCCGGTGGTGTATTTGGCAACGGCGCCTGTTCCTAACACGACCGGACCGGGTTCAAATCCCATTCGGACCGTCCCCCCGTAGCACGGTCTGACTAGCCTGCTACGTGGTAAAATTAGTCTAATACGGCCTGTTCCGTTCTAACATACTAAAAAAAAAAAAAAAAAATTTGTTGTAAATTTTCCAATACTAAGCGATGCTTGACTAAAGACTCTGGCTCTCTATACGGTGTTATATGCAAACTGTGACGCTCGTTGTCGAAAGTGGTATAATGCAAATGCCTTTCCGTTTTAGGTTCGTTACGAATTTTCGCCCTGGAGCATTATCTACCCCAGCACGATAGCAATGGTGAGTTCCAGATACCGTACACACCATTGAACGAGCTGTACGTGTTCAACCGGTACGGGCAGCACATCGCGACGCGCGACCTGTCCACCGGCAAGTCGCGCTACTCCTTCCTCTACTCGAAAAACACCAGCTTCGGCAAGCTGTCGACGGTGACGGACAGCTCGGGCAACAAGATACAGTTCCTCCGTGACTACAGCAACGTGGTGAGCTCGATCGAGAACGGGCAGGACTACAAAACCGAGCTGAAGATCTCACCGAGCGGTCTGCTAACGAAGGTGAGCGCCCGTTCCGGTGCCGGGCGTAAGGTGGAGGTACTGCTGGATTACGAATCGAACAGCGGGCTGCTGATCAGTCGGACCGAAGGGCAGGAAAGCTTCATCTACCAGTACGACGATTTTGGCCGCTGCGTGAAGGTGATTGCACCGAGCGGTGAGATAGTGCACGTGCACACGCTGTTCGACGATCGCTCGACGAAACCGAAGCAGGAGGATCTGCTCGTGTCGGTGCAGAGCAGCATTCGGTCGGCATTCGGTGCGCGCGGTGCATCGAAACCGATCGAATACTCCATTACCGGCGGCATACAGACGGTGTCGATATCGCGCGGTGGCAAGGAAACGATCGGCCGGATCGGTTCGATCAACCAGACCGTCTCGATGTCCCTGCCGGCCGGCATCCGGCTGGAGTCGTCGGCCGTTGCAACGCATCCGTGGCTGGAGAAATTCCTCCCCACCGAGGCAGAGATGCTACCGATGTGGTCCCACCAATCGCTTCACGTCGGTGACCGGACCGCTAACGATCTGCACTCCAGCTACGCACTGTCCTCGGTCGGATGCAACGGTGGCAATGCCGAGCAGCAGCAACATCACGGTCGCGGCTCCGCTGCCCTCAACGGTGGTGCGAAGGGCGAGAAAATGCTGTGCCGCGACATCTTTGTAAACGATGGGAAAAAGCTACGCGTCGAGTACGATCCGATCGCGCAGCGGGAAATTCTGCGCGATCGCGATAACGAGGTGATACTGGTCGTGTCGTACGACCAGTCCGGCCTGCCGACGATGTTTTCGCCCGGCATGGGCGACGCGTACTATCCGCTGAACATAACGTACGATCGGTTTAACCGCATCGAGGGCTGGCAGTGGGGACCATCCGAACTCAAGTACAACTACGACCGGCAGGGCCGGCTGTCGGAGGTGAGCAGCTTGCAGGACGGTATCGTGTCGTACAGCTACAACGAAGGCAACCTGCTCGAGATGATTTCGCTCGGCAGCCAGCGAAAGTACAAGCTGGTGTACGACCGGAACGGTGGTTTGCGCGAAATCGTGCTGCCGAGCGGCACGAAGCACACGTTCAGCCTGCAGCCTTCGATCGGCTTCCTGCGCTTCACGTACAATCCGCCCGGTAGCTCCCGGTCCTACCTGCAGCACTACTCGCACAGTGGCGTCCTGCTGCAGACAGTGTTTCCCGGCGACGGTGCACGCATCGTGTATCGGTACGACGACGAGGACCGCATCTCGGAGATAGTGCACGGGGACGGACGGGACGAGTTCCTCTACCAGACCGGCGCACCGTCCTGCGAGCTGCCGATGGCAATCATACACACCGAGCGTGATTTAGAGTTCCGGTGGGACTTTGACTGTATCGGCGAGCTGCTGCTAGAGGAGCGGATCGACTTTTCCGCCCGCAGCGGCCTGTCGAACGTGAAGTTCAACTACGAGTACGACGACCACTTCCGGCTGTCGTCGATCGGGGGCCGCATCGGTGGACAGAACCTGCCGCAGCAGTCGTACGGGTACGACGAGCGTACCGGCCGGCTGGCGACGATCGGCCAGTTCGAGGTAACGCGCGGCGACCGGCAGGTAAATGCAACGACCGTGACCGACCGCACCGGTACGTTTATGCGCACCGTCAACGGGCGCTTTCTGCTGATGCAGCTCACGCTCACCATCCACCGGATGGAGGTGTTTCGCATGGAGTTCGCGCACGATCTGCACGGCCGGATCGTGCAAACGCGCACGTACACGCGCAACGTCGGCGTGAACACGTACACCAACGTGAAAAACTTCACCTGGGACTGTGACGGGCAGCTGGTCGGGGTGGAAGCCCAGGAACCGTGGGGCTTCCGGTACGATGACAACGGCAACATGCTTTCGCTCACGTACCGCGGCAACCCGATACCGATGGAGTACAACGCGCAGGATCGGATCGTCAAGTTCGGCGAGGGACAGTACAAGTACGAACCGCGTGGCCTGGTGGCGCAAAATGCACGCGAGGAACGGTTCCACTACAACGCGAAGGGTTTGCTGATACGGGCGACCAAGCGCGGACGGTTCGACATACGCTACTTTTACGACCATCTGAATCGGCTGATAACGCGCAAGGACAACTTCGGCAACGTGACGCAGTTCTTCTACACCAATCAGCGGCGGCGGAGCGAAATTAGCCACATCTACTCACCGCGGGACGGTAAGCTTATGTCGCTAACGTACGACGATCGTGGCTCGCTGATCTACGCGCAGGTGTACCGGTATCGCTACTACATTGCCACCGATCAGTGCGGCACGCCCGTGATGATCTTTAACCAGTACGGCGAAGGTATCCGCGAGATCATGCGCTCACCGTACGGCCATATTGTGTACGACTCGAACCCGTACCTCTACATGCCCATCGACTTTTGCGGCGGTATACTTGATCAGGTAAGACGGTATGATAGGATGAAGATAGTAAGCGTTTTGCTTTGTTAATGCTTTTTGCCAAGCGCAGCTTAGACGCTTCGACGGAAATGCATAAGCTTAACGTTTGGAAGAGGTTAGGGAGAGTGTGTAATGGGAAAGCTAGTGAAACAATCGGTTGTAAATCGAATCGATCAGTCAGGCAGACAGGCAGGCAGGAAGCTTTGTTCCATACACGTTGGAAGCCGAATGCGCATGCTTTGCTTACAATGTTAGGATGTTTGCGACAGCTACGATTAGTCTTACCGCTACTTCCTTTTACCTACCTACATCCACTAACCATCTGCTTCAACTGCCACACGTACAGGTTACATCACTGGTTCACATGCCGGATGGGAAGGTGTACGATCCGCTGATAGGGCAGTGGATGACGCCCAACTGGGAGCACGTGGATCAGCGCATCAAGAAACCGACGAAGCTGCACCTGTACCGCTACAACGGGAACGATCCGATCAATCCACCGCCACAGCTGCAGGACCATCCGCGCGACCATCTCGACTGGTTGCAGCTGATGGGTTACGACCTGGACAACATGATCCCGCAGGCGTCGATCGAGCGCCGGTTCTACCAGCAACGCAACTGGCTGGAGAATGCACTCGCCTCGCCGAACGTGCTGCGCCGCCAGTACGAGGAGCGGGGCGGCACGGGCGGCATTAACATTGGTTCCGGCTTTATGGCCCACCTGATGGAGCGTTCGATACGGTCGCGCCAGGATCTGTTGCAGCTGCCGGATAGCTTCTTCGGCTCGAGCCTCAAGTCGGATCCGCTTGCGATCGGACCGTTCCGGCTTGGGTCGGGTTCGGATCCACCGTTCGGCCACGGTATCATTGTGTCGCGCGTCGTCGTCGACGAACCGGAAGGTGGGTACGCGATCGTGTCGAGCGTACCGGCCGCCAACCCGATCTACCGGGATGTGTACACGTCCGTGTTTAACCGCACCCGCCTGCTGCCGTTCACGTTCGTCGTGCACAACTCGCTGCAGGATGCGTTCTTCTTCGTGAAGGAGGACTCGTGGCGTGCGGCCGAAGACCGGCAACAGCTGAAGCGTTTGCAGGGCCAGGTGAACACCACGTTCCACGATGCCGTGTCCACCGGTGTCGGCGCGAACGGTGGCGGCGGCACTGGCGGTACCGGGCTGTCCGGCGTGCCGAAAGCGTCCGCCCATCATCAGGATGTGAAGATACACACGACGAATGCCATCATCAACCTCAAGTACGGCACGACATCGGCAAAGGAGCGGCAGCGCTTGATGCACCATGCCAAGCTGCAGGCGGTACGGAAGGCGTGGCATCGCGAGAAGGAGCTGCTCCGCACCGGTCTCATCTCCAGCTACGAATGGAACGCGCAGGAGATGGAGGAGATCATTAAGAATGGGTACGCGAACCTGTACGAGGGCGAGTACGTGCACGATATCGACCGCTATCCGGAACTGCTCGAGGATCCGTTCAATGTGCGGTTCACCAAGAAAAAGGTAAACCAATCGCGCAAGCGAAAACGAAGAGACGCGTCGGACGCGTCGGACAGCGTCACGCAACAGTGAGGTTTAGTTGCGGATGCCGGGTTTGCAAATGTTATGCATAAGTGGTAAGGTTTTGGCAATGGCAGCAGATGGCTCGAGGAATTATTCTCTCCGGAGAACTCCGTCCGATTTTCATTTTCGGGTCATTACCCTACCGGCACACGACGATGCACACACACACACACACACACATCGCACGTCGTCACGTTCAATCGGTTAGTCCAATCGTTAAAGCAACCAGCAACCAACAAAACAAACACGCTCCGTTTCTATTGTTTGTTTACTTCCCCCCCCCCCCCACCCCCTTCTCCACTCCCCTTTCGCCTGATTCTTAAACAATCTTCGTGACGTAATCGCGCACGCAGAATGTTCGCAGCTTCCTGTCCATCTGCGCACCTTCCGACAGCTAGCTGCTTGAGAAAGTCTCTTGTTCGCAACCGTTGACATTAATCGATATTATGTGGCCGCTTTCAAGCGCGACATGCACAAAACAACTGAGAATGCGTTTAGACATTGCTATATTTACAATAATGCTAAGTTTAACTAACGTTTAGTGATGCGCTTGCCAGCAGCTTGCTGAAACCATACGCTACTATGATACAATTTTAATTTATTTCTTAGTCATTTGTTTTGCACCCGAGCGCTGAGTTTAAGCTACCTTACCGATTGCTTCCGCGTTGGAATAGCTCGGTTTATCCAGGATTTTTTGTTTTGTTGTTGTTGTGCTGATGATAAAAACAAAGGTACAAGCCCTATCGACTTGCATCAAGTCCCGAAATGTGAGATCCGTAACGTTTTTACTTGCTCGCTGCGTTTCGTTCATTTTCTGCTCACTTATAGGTTTAATAGTTATTGCTCGCGGTGTGCTTGTGTGCCGCGTACGGAATACCTGTATTTATATCAGTTTTTATTCATTCGAATGGCAAACAAGGAGCGAAGAAACAATAAGAAAAAGTCCCCAAAAACCCTCCAACAGACGAACCGCCAGTTTGTTACTTTTAGCTGTTACCGTCGCATTGTAACTCTCATTATCTAGGTTTTTGCGCTGCAAGCGAACTGCATTGGTAGCAATTAATGTTTACTGGAAAAAAAAACAAACTTTATTATCACGCCGTGCAGCGATTGGTTTTGTCCTGACGTTTGCCATGAACGGTCGGCGCGTATCCCAATAATTAAAATACTCATTTAGAAGTACACGGTCGGACGAGACTCCACTATGACAAGAAAGGTGCAACCGCCCGACTGTGGCGGCCAATACAATATGAATGTGTTAGGCAAGGATATATGTGTATTGGACTAAGTGTAAGTGAGTAAAGCGGTGTTGAACGTGCGGTGTAAAAAAAAAAACGAAGCGAAAAGATAACGTTTGTTTCAACACAACTAACGCACACAGGTACTGGAACTGACGATGTAAACGGAGCGCTGTAGGCGACGTGCGCACGCGGCAGGCACACAGAAAAAAAAACAGAAGCAGAGTAAAAATAACAACAACAGCGGAACGTTACAAGAAGAATGCGTAGAATTTAAATACAACTAGCAGAGTTTGAAAAGGAAATTAAACCAAGCAAAACTAGCGGAAAGGTATTAGAAAATAGGATGTTTATACCTATTCACAATGTAAAACGAATATAAAATATGGTGATTCGAGCTTTTAAGACTGTCGTCAAACATTTTAGAATGGAGAAGTAGTAGTGGAAGGTATATGAAATAACATAGTAATTGCAACAACAAAAGAAGCAACAAAAACACACACACACACACACACGCACACACACACAATAAATGTATTCCACGCAGGCAGGCAAACTGGGATAGAGAGAAAAAATAAGAGAGCGAATGGAAGGGGAAACGGAATAGCGAGCGATATATATATATAAATATATATATTATAACAAAAAAAAGATAGTAGACATTTGAAATGAAAGCCGCAAAGCGTATGCAGACGTGAGGGAATAGAACCTTATTTCAAAACACACATGTGACCGATTATACTAATTTGCTAGTAGATGAACTACACTAGAAGCGTACATAAATATGGTCATCCATTAACAAAGTAAATACAAAAAAAACCAAAAGAAAAACCAACAACAAGAACAGACGTAAGTTACGCGTAGGCGAAGCAAAGCTACCGTAAGCATAATTGGTGAACTGGGATCCAAACAAATATTATATGACGATAAGAGGACAATTTATCAGCCGTAATCCTGTTCCTACTTTCCCGCAGCTCTAACCACGCCGCCTCCCACGTGTCGTGCCAGTTTTGTTTGTGTTAAAACAAATAAAGACAGTTAGGAATATTTGGGGCCCGAATGAAAGCAACCGTAATCGTTATATCATTATTATGACTGTAAAATAATAACACAAAAAAAACCCCTGACATCTGCGCCAAAATGCGCCAGAAAGGCGAAAAAATGAACCCGAAGCGTACGCTCGAATGAATGAATCCTTCGGGAAGTTGAAACATAAGAAGAAACAAGCAAAATGAACTATTGGTCTGATAAGTTAGCGCTAGCGTGAAGGTAAAAGTGAGAGAGAGAGAGAGAGAGAGAGAGAGAGAAAGAGAGAGAGGGGAAGATAAAAATGAAGCTAAATAGGAGGAGAAGTAGAAGAAAGTGTAGAAGAAACAAGCAAACAAATTACATAATTGTGACCGTACCGTGTATGTGTAGAATTTGCCATTTTATGTATAGGTTGTCATACATCTCCCATTACGGTTTTCGGCCGGATGCGTTTGTATGCCGTGTTGCATTCAGGGATTCGGTGGTACATAGACCGTGCATCTGATTTTTGTTTTATTTTTGTTTTCAACCATATTTAAGTTCAGCCGTCGCCCTCCCTAGCATGATGTATAAAAAAAACCGAAATACGTGAAAAAACGAACAAAACAAAACAAAAACATGATTTCTTACGGATAGTTGTATTCAAGATCAATGGATGCCAAAAAAAAAAAAAGAAAAAATAACAAACGTCGTTGGAGTGCCAGAGCAAGAAGGCGCTGTTAGGAAGGCTAATACTCGACGACGGCCGGTGAACAATGTGTACTGGACGAAACATTCTACTGAAACATTTGCTATTTGTGAACGAAGTCAACACGGACAGAATTGTGTGGTTCCTTCCTCAAAAGCTCGCACTGAGCGAACACTGGTTAAAGAAAAAGAAAAACTTCAACTTCTCCCCTTATTCACAAACGCCTCCTGCAACCCCTATTTATGGAAGGAAACTGTAACAAATAGTGTTGTCATAGCCATGAGATTACCTTCACTATAACGATATAACCGGATGTAACACGGAGCGCATGCTCGCACACTCCCGCCCCTCTCCTTCCCAGTATAGATATATATATATATATACATATATATATATATAGGAGTATATATACATAAATATATACATACTGGGAATACAAAAAAAAATATATATATATAGATATATATGAGATAACCCGTGCACACAGAGTGGGTTTTGCAGCGTGTGTGCGTGTGTTACACGTGCGGATCTGCAGCAACAAACGGGACGAATACGATAAGGCGTAAATTTTAAAAGTGTAAATAAAAGAAAATGTGACAAATTTTTGAAATTAATTAAGACTAGGCTGTAATTTAGTGACACGAAATCGAGGAAACAGGAATAAAGGAAGAACGTAAACGGATGTGTAATGTGTAAGAGTTTTTTTTTCTTCTTGCGTGTTATTTGGATATTGGCTCGATAAGTGACGGCTACTGGGCGCTTCCATGTAGTGTAGTCAACTACCAGGCGCCTCCATCTAGTATTGTCAACTACCAGGCGCCTCCATCAGGGTGAAGTTTTTTTTTATCGCGAAATCATAATATCGTAACAGAACAACACATTGCTTTGGGGTGGGGTGGCCCAGTGTTGTATATGGCACAGCAGCCAGGTATACACGGCAGGACCGTCCCGCGTAGGAAGGACTGACTATTCGGATACGTGGTAAAAAAATAACATAAAAATAATAATACTAATAATTTCGCACAACCAAACCTTTGCTTACCTTAGGTCATTCTTCCATTTGCACATAATGTAGCAATAACAGCGCTAGCTCTAGTGTTTAACATATGATAATGGTAAATAAGTATATTGTTTTTATTCAACCATAACACGAATCATCGGTGGTAAAATACACACATTTATGTATATATAATATTATGCACTTTCCTATGTTCAAATTATTGTTGGATAGAGTTTGTCGAATTTTTATGATCCTTTCTTCATCGTCATCTTCTTATNCAAACCTTTGCTTACCTTAGGTCATTCTTCCATTTGCACATAATGTAGCAATAACAGCGCTAGCTCTAGTGTTTAACATATGATAATGGTAAATAAGTATATTGTTTTTATTCAACCATAACACGAATCATCGGTGGTAAAATACACACATTTATGTATATATAATATTATGCACTTTCCTATGTTCAAATTATTGTTGGATAGAGTTTGTCGAATTTTTATGATCCTTTCTTCATCGTCATCTTCATCTTCTTCTTTTTCTTCTTGCTTTTGCATAAATGTTTCTCGCGCTGCTACCCGCACAATCGCGTTTCCATACTGCACCAAATTGCCAGATTTTAATTAATATGCTTATCTGAAAGTTTTAACTATTTTCTGATTGCTGTTTGATTTGTTATTTATCTTTATAGTTTTTCTTAATAATTTGTTTTCTTTGTTGTTTTCTTCTCTTCAAAATATCTTTTAGCATCTCGTTTAACAGCTGTGTGTTGCAAACCGATCGTTTACTGTTCTTCTTTTTCAATTATGTTGTATGACGTGTTGGGTTGTGTTGACAGTTTCATATTAGTTTTTCTTCAAAAATGTGTATTTACGTGTTGCAGCGCAGAGGTGTTCGTTTATAAATTAGTGTCCCTTTTTTTTAATTTTCATTTTCTGTACCTTTGATATACATCGTAATCACATAGAGTTGCAAATGTCGGTTATCAACAATGAGTAGATATAGCCTTTAACCATTTGCTCATTGAAGGTTTTGCTTCGGTTTCGTTTATCTCTTCCGTTTCGCTAGTATAAGTATATATATATATATATGCTTTGTTGTACAATGATGTGTCATTTTTCAAGTTTTGTAAACATTCATCAACTAGTTTATTGTATAGATCTTAACGCTAAATGTAACAACAATCAGTTTACGCGTTGAGAGGAAACGCTGGTTAATGTACTAGGAAAACCCTTTGAATCAAAAAAATATACCCTTTTTAAGATGTTAACAGTAAATTCTTAAAAATATTTTGTTCTGTTCCGTCTTGATTTTCTTTACGTTTGCTATATTCTCATCTCATACGACTTTCTGCATTACGCAGGCTGCTTCTTCATTAGGTATACTATTAACATTTAGTGAAATGTTACACGTGTGTATGTGTTTAGTTATGTGTGTTTTTGTGTGTGTGTGTGTTTTATGTTGCGCTTCAATTTCTTTTCATATAATTATTTCCTTTTCATGCGTTTTGCTTGTTTAATACATTGTTGTGTTTTCTCTTCTCTTCTTCGTTTCGTTACGGCATACAGTGGTACAAAACCCTTTCTTAAGCGGTTCGAATAAATGAACGCATTTTGGATCTAGGTTATGGAAATTCGGAACAGTACGGTTTGATATAACGTTTTTTTTTCCTTTCAGCTTTATATATATTGTCACGATTGATGAAACTTTGCTCAATAGTTTCAGATTGTTACTATCTGCGTATGGTTACGGCTGCTTACAAGCAATGTGGAGTAATGATTCTTCTTTCTCTCTCTCTCCAAACGTGCAGCTATTCACTAACGCATCACTGTAGGCGAGGGTTTTTGTCGGTGGTTTCTTGGACGCAAACTGCAAAATGCAACTAGTCGTTTGCTTCAGTTTGTTTCTGGTGGTTTACTTTACCAGTCGGGGGTTTTGGGTGCTACGTAATTGGCTTTTAAAAGTGGAAATTCGTTTGATACAGCAAATTAAATTGATTTTCGGTAATAACAACAGAACAACAAAAAGCACAGAGTGTTGTGTCAAACAGGCATCGTTAATATCGTTTCTGTATCTCATGATATGGCAATACAAAGTGCTCAGCGCGCGCGTATAAACAGGCATGCGCCGTAGTAATGTAGCGCTCATACCTGTCATACGTGTGTATTACGTACGTTTCCACGCAACACAGAAGTAGACATGTATGCGTTACCTGCAACGAAAAAGTACACTCTAGTGTTGCTTGCTGTATGTACTGAGCCGTTTTGTCGTATCATATGAAGCTACTGGAGATGGAATCCTGGATTTGGGAAGGTTCTGGAAGGTCTAGCAGTTGTGGGAAGAATGGTTGCAATACAGCGCAATATTTTCATGTCCGATATGTTAGCTATAATAACTTGAGATATGTAGCGTAAAAATCTTGAAGAACAAAGTTATGTACGAAATCGTTTATCAACACGTATATGAATGTGCTCTAGTGTGATTGTGTTGCAACCTGCTTGCCGCTGCTAGTGCCGCAGCAGCGGTACACCGACTGTTCGTCACCCTGCATTATATGCTCCGACCTAAAACGAGCTTACAAAGAGCGATATCAAATCAGTTTACACTATCGTTTAACAACCACAACTGTGTGCACGCGTAGCACGCGTGTTGGTGGGAGGATTTTTGCTGCTAACTATGTCACGATTGTCGGATAAGATGTACTCTTACGTTTAATCACATCCAAGAATGAAGTAAAACGGTATATTAAAGTTAGTTGTTTGTGCAACGCTGCTGTGAGCTTGAACAGTTTGCGGCGTTTTGCAATGGCGTATCCCTTCGCTGCACGTTAACGTTGCACGTCTTTTATAACCTTCTGCCACTAATAGCAGCTAGACGGTTGCGACCTAATTGGCATCAATTCTGAGCGTTACGCATTTTGGGCTTCATTTCGCCTTGATCTAAGATCGGTTTTGCTTGTACACATAGAAATAAAAATCCTGTGTGTGTGTGTTTTTTTTTTAGTATTGATTTACAAACAGTACACGGTCATGGTTACCTATCTCTCCCATTTTCACTCGGTACAGTGTAACACTTGCGCACGGATAACGCGAAACAAACGAAAGGAAAGTTTAACATTGGCCTGAGCCTTTTTTGTGTTGCGTTGCAAGCTTTGTTTCGCATTCTTCGCCTCTCGGTGTGCTGTTTACGGTGGGTAAGAGCTAGCTTTTGTTTGCTTCCTAGCAACAGTGTAAAGTACACGCTAGCGGTGTAAAGTTTGTAAACTAATGTAGACAACACAGGCCTGCAGGTGAAGTGTAAATAACGCATTGAATCCTGCGTCAAAACGGACTGCAGGAAATGGTAGAGATAGGTACACCAGACTATCTCTCTCTCACACTTTCTCTCTCTCTCTCTCTCTCTCTCTCTCTCTTTCTCTTTCTCTTTCTCTCTCGCTTTCCCTCTCTCTTTAGCTTTCTATCTGTTTTCTTCTTCTTCTTCTTCTCTCTCTCTCTCTCTCTTTCTCTCTCTTTCTACTCCTCTTTCATTATCTTTCTCTTGAATACATGCATTTTTTAGACACTTACAAGTATATCCACTAGTCTACAAGTAAACGCTGTAGATGTAAACATCTGACGCCTAGTGACGCACACTAAGATTCACGTGCCTGGGAATGAGGTGGGCAAAATTGCTCTCTGGAATCCGTACTCTTAAACACCGGTGGATCGAATGTTACAGTATCGCAGTTTCATGTTGCTTTAGTCTCACGTAACCCGTTTTTTTTTTTTGGCGAATGTACTAATAAAACAGCTGTATTGCGCATTTACTACAAAACTTTTGACGGGGCACAGTTTGCACAGCAGAGGGCAAAAGCAAAGTTGAAACATTAGGTAAGAAAACAAAAAACCAAAACAAAACCGAGCCGGTGTACGGAATGGGTGTTGCATTGATGCATAGGCAAGCGAAGGACATTTTGGAAGGCGATCGGGCTTTGCAGAAGCAGCTAGAAAAAAATGGTTACACAATAACAATAGCCCGACGAGCTTGGGGACGGGGCGTGGGAAAAGGGGCAAGAAAGGGGGGAGAGGGGGATCGGAAAGAGTTAATGTTACGGCAGAGATGTTATGCTCAATAATACGAATGCTAGTATACTAAGAACGGTACGGTTCGCGCTGTTGACTGCTGGGACACCGCGTATATTGCTATAAGAGTGAGTTTTGTAGAAAAGTGTGAACGAAAACAGCAAATATTCTAAAGATACACAAACGTACGAACATGCTTTCTTTTTTTTTTCGTTTTGCTTTGTTTTGTTTTTGTTTTAAGTATTCCGTTTAGCCTAGTAAAACTTGTCACGATATCGGTAGATGTCAAAAAGGCTATACTAACATTGGTGGGATTGGTTAATGTTAATTGTACGCGCACGCAGCGCACACAAACGCGCTGTGTCGCAACGGACCCGGCGTAAACCCGTTTGTCGCATCGTGCATGCAACCGTCCTGCTCTGCGACGGTCACTGTTGCCACGTCTCCACTCTCTCACACGTTTCTGCATTGATTTATTTCGATTGATTTGTTTGTTTGTTTGTTGCTTCGGTGGGCATTTGACGCGGCGCCTTTGCTGTTACTGATCGCGGGGCAAAGAAAACAACACTGTGCCGAGTTGT
>CM032179.1:1909964-1931426 GCA_018908115.1 Anopheles rivulorum
TGTGTGCATGTGAGGAGGGTGTAGTTTGACACTGTTGCTTTTGTTCTTGGAACCGCATCAATGGGCGCTCGGTTCGCTTTACTTTACAAACAGATCCTTCAGGGTGGAGCAGAGCGACGAGTCGCACGTATCGTTCGAGTCTTCGTCCTCGTCCGCCTTACCGAACCAGCTGGAGGTGGACGACTTTTTGCCACCGGCTCGGCCACCGGCACCGTCCTTACCGCCACCGGTGGTGGACGACTTTTTGCCGGTGGAGGACGACGACGACGATGACGACGAGCCGGTGATGAAGTTCTCGATCGCGTGCCCAATCATCCGCGCGTCCACGATCGCGCTCCGGCCGTCCCATTTCAGCTTGTTGAGCGGCGATCGGGACTCCTTCGGCTTTGGCTTCGGTTCGTCCTTGTGGGCCGGTTCCTTGTCGCGCAGCTTGTCGAACGTTTCGCGCGCGAACGTGACGGTGGCGCTCGGTGATTTGGCCGTCGATTTGCGACGTGCCATCGGCTGGTGCCGCTTGATAAACCAACCGGACTCGACGAACGACTTTTCCGTGTCGGTTGCACCACTACCACCACCGCCACCACTACCACCACCGCCGCCACCCGCCAGTGTACCGGCACCGGTGGCCAGCTGCTTGATATTCTGGTAGAGCGAAATGTCAAAACTGTTCGAGCGATTCTTCTGCAGATTGCTTTTCGGCTGGTCGCCACCACCGGCGGTCGAGGTGCCCGCGGTCGGACTTTTGGCGGCGGACCGCAGCGGAAATGCGTGGGAAGCTAGGGGGCTAGGGTGCTCTTTCTCGCCACATCGATTAATCTCTGTCGCTGACGAGGCTAGAGACGATAAGAGAGATATGAGATCAGTGTTGGTGCACACGATACCCATCTTCGTTTTCGGCTTAAAGGACGCATCGGTGCCCGGTGACGGTGCGGCGGGTGTTGCGTTGGTGGAGCTGACCGGCATGAGCGGCGCGCACGGCGATATCGGCATCTCCGAGGCGCGCCGGAACGACTGTATCGGGGGCAACGCGGTACCCACAAAGTCCGAGTAGCGCCGGTTGGTGTAGCGCATCGGCGAGCTGGAACCGGTGCCGGCCTCGTCCAGCGTTTGCACTTCGCACACACGCTCGTTGCTCGTGTTCCACAGCTTCATGCGCGCTTTTCTAGCCTGTACTATATCATCCATAATATCTAACTGTAAATTGTGTATACTACCTCTGTGGTCCGTCGATGGTGGCGGTCCTATATTGCTTTCGCGTCGGGAGCTTGCGTTCGAACTGCTTGCCAACAGTGCGAAGGAGGGCGGGGGGTGCGGGAGGGGGGGGGGGAACAGAGACGAGGACAAATAGAAAGAGAGAGAGAGAGAAAGAGAGAGAGAGAGAAACGAAAATAGTGAATACAGCAACAACTACACCGAACCTAAAAACTAACCCACTCGCTGGAACGAAACTGTCGACTGAAGGGGTGGTACATATTGCTATAATTTTATTAGCAATATGGGTAACCAGTCGTCCGGAACTAACCCATGTAAACTTAATTAATGCTTCGTAACCATGCTGCTAATTACAGCCGCCAGGTGGAAGTAAATGCTAGGATGCAGCGATGACAGCCGGGTCGAACTGCTCAAACATCAAATTGTGATACAAGGTGAGTGTTTGAGCGCTAATATTTGAAATATTATAAAGTCTTTCTAATGTTATGTTACAACTTAAACAACCCCTACATCTCGAAAGCTTTGTAAGAAGCATTCTCATTGTTGGTTATTAATATGAATAAAAAAATCACATCTCCGAGTGGAGGCGCCTGGTAGTTGACTAAAGTCGACTATGTCGACTGGCACGCTAAAGGGGCGAGTGGAATTGCTCAAATATCAAATGATGATATGAAATGAGCCTTTGCACACTGTTCAAATAAACAATATCTAATGCTATGTTACAACTTAAACAACCCCTACATCTCGAAAGCTTTGTAAGAAGCATTCTCATTGTTGGTTATTATTATGAATAAAAAAAACAAATATTCAATGGAGCCGCCTGGTAGTTGACTAAAGTCGACCATCACTAGCAGAATGAAATTTCTAGTAAACATGTACATTCGTTCACTTACCGCTGGCCAGCAGGTAGCGCTGCAATCGACTCCCTGCGATTCCGGCCGAATAGCGTGGGCGGAACGCGGCTGATCGTGACGACCGAATGGCGTCGGCCCCCCGGTTGCGGTGCTGGTGTGCTGTAGAGCGTAGCCAGGAAGGCCTGTTCGCGGGGCGACGGTCCGGATCCTTCACCGCCCCGTTCCGACAGGCGTCGCACCTGGCTGGCAGTGATGCCGCTGGTGCAGGGTGGTGTGGGCAGCGAGTGTTTGCGCGTTTCGCGCCATGGCGACAGCAAGTACGGGTTTTCGGGTGACTCGATGTCCAGACTTTGGCGCTGGGACGATTGATTGCTTGTTTCCTCCTCCTTTTCATTGTTTTCCGACTCCTCGACGACGATCAGCGGTTCCTGGCCGCCCTGGCTGTACGACGGCGTGTGGGACGACCTTCTCAGTCGGAAGAACGTATCTGGTGCGGACGGAATAGAGAACAACGACAAAAACACAGGTGTAGAGGTGTGCGCTAAACACTTGCTGCACGGAATCGTAAGATGAGCTACGGGATAGTAATGCACCGCACGGTGCAGAACGTGCTGCTGGCCGTCAGATGGCAACAGTAACGCTGAACCGTCGGAGCTACTAAGCTAGAAAAATGAAGCTGATACAGTGGGATTTTTTTTTGTTGTAGGCGATCTAGCACAACGCAAGAATGAAAACAATCACAGCAAATAACAGCATACACTTTGACGGCCAGAAGATAGTTGTTTCAAATATCTACTGCAATCTTCGTACGATGAAGTTGAAGTTTAAATCAATATAGTAAATATTTATGTGGTACACAATTGTCATCGTGTGGCTGTCAAACTGTAACCTTGCGCGCGTTTATACGTGCGAGTTTGTACTTCACTGACACAGCTGTAGTATTGTACTAGCAGCTGCCTCAAATACACTCATCGTGTGCTTTGTCGTGTCACATAAAGCTGTCATCTACAGCGAATTGTTTTCATAGTTACATGCGTTATATGAACGTCAAAAAAAAAATCCTCTGCAATAATAGCAAGCGAACTTTAGTTAGCTCTATAATAGATTTAAAAAAAAAAGAAAGCTACGATTGTGAAAAATAAACAAGAAAAACAAATCAATTACGCCTAGTTCGCTTCTCTAAGGCAATCACGTACAGCCATAAAACCCGGCAAAGGTTATGTTTTGTTTACGCTTATTTATTTGTTTTTCACTCGCTTTAAGCAATGCGAAATGCGTGTTGCCTGCGGCACAAAGTCGAAGCGAGGCGTAAACTGATTTGGGATGCTTCCGGTGTGTAGCTAGGCAAGCGTGTGAGATTGATTTTTTATCGAAGGTGTCTATTAGTATTAAAAAAAAACCAAACAAACATATAAAAATCCTGGAAACCTGTGATTGAAAAGCATGTTGCTGTGACGCACTACTGCTACTAATGCTACTACTAGCTCGTGATGTTTTGTTGTAAAACAAAAGGCAAAACAACAATAACAACAACAACAACAAAAACTCCAGTACGGCAGTGTTCTAGAGGCTAATTATCGTATCACGACAGGCGGTGACAAGTAGCCAACAATGGTTGCAAAATGGAGACGCAAAAGGTTGTGTCTTAATTTTGGCTTCCAGAGCATCCGGCCTAGTACTATGCGTGCGGCAGGTGAGTGAAAGGCGAAAAAGGGGTGGTGTGTGTGTGTATGTGTGTGTGTGTGTGTGCGAGTGTGTGGGTGGGTAAGGTACCTAAAGGTTTGGTTTCCCGTGCGAGAGATACGCTAGGCGCGTTCTCTTTTCCGGTCTGAAGTGTGCGAAGCTAACAATTTCCTACCGTTTTAACTGCTTTGGCACCCATAAGTTACCAACACTCGCAACCTGAACTTGCGAACTTGGCAACACATATGCGCACATACACGGCTGTATCTCTTTGCGTTGTTGTTGTTGCTGTGTGTGTGTGTATGTGTATATATGTGTGTGTTTGTCAGTGGGATTCGCTCAAGGGTTCGCACTTCCTTTAGCTTGTTTGCTCGCCTGAGTATCCTTTTCGGAAGGAACACTCTCGTGGCACTAGCGCATACCTTCCATTCACCATTACGGGTACGAAGATGGGGTCGGACTGTTGACGAAATGAAAATGGGGACGATAAATATTGGGTTCACGGTCATACTTTTTGTCGTGTCCGAGGTATCGTTGCACAAGATGTAAAGGAGGAACAAATAGTAGGGAAAAGCACAAGAAAATAAACACGAGAGTTTATAACCACTTTAAACTTGGTTAATTAGCAAAACCAAAACCACCCTCCGGTGGGCAGTTTGGCAGATCTGAGCTAGAGTTAATTTTCGTTTTCTTTATAGCAAACATTAGAAGATGTCAAAGAGATTATGGTACATCGCAGCGACGACGAAATTGATGTTACATCCATCGGTATAACCGTTTTGGCTGTTGGTTAAGCTTTAACTTATGTGCAACATGCATTACTTACCCATGTTTAAGGTGTGGAAAGTAGTCGTCAAAGAGGCAGAAAGATACTTAACAGCAGCGCTGGCACTAGCGAACCGTTTGCTGCGGACGTTCTAGTCGTCGAAATGTCGCACCAGGATGTTTCGTAATTGATCGGTGAATCGGAAGATCTAGCATGAAGAAAAGTGCACGATATCAGTTAACCGAGAAAAGCAATCGTTCAAGTTAAATAAAGACGCAAAGCATTTTATATAATGCAGCACAGGGGATGTTTACGCGTCGAACGGTTTGTCAACATAAAATAAATTGCACATCCACAAGCTATTGGGATTGAAATAGCCCCGCAGCGGGAGGTGTGTCCTTTGATATGCGTTTGGATTTGATTTAAAACTCATTTCCTGCGAGCAATGTGAGTTTGACAATCTCGCCCTTCATAATTCGGTCCATTGACCCTTGGGAGCGTTGTACACAGTTGGGTACAAAGTGCGTTGTTTAAACAAAAAATCGCCAACGGTTCGGAAGGAGCGAAGGAAGGATACATTTAATGTAAAATGGAACAAATCCTTTCCCAAGCACGGTTAGAACTCACATATGAGCGAATCAATAAAGTAATTCTGAGTGTGTATGGGTTGCACACACAGACACACACACACACACACACACATACAAATTAAGGAAGAAAGTCTACAGCACGAACAATTACGCTTGGCCCATGTAAGAGATTTAATTATGTCACAATCCCTTTGAGGGAGTGTATTTCTGCCGCTGGCACTGCGGTGATGAACTGTGCAGGCATGCGTGTATTAAAACGATTCACTATCTGCGTAATTTGGTGAAAACTTCCCGTCAGGATGCTTTTCTTGTTTTTTTTTTCCTTCTTCGCTTATTTAATGGTGCGTAAGCAGTTCAGTGCTCTGTATAAGATCAAAACTATCCACAATGTATTAGTATACATATAAATCTATTCCAATAGACGTATACATGTGCCATAACGCTTTTTTCTTGCTCCCCGTACTCTTCCCAATGTGTGTGAGACGAAACACACGGCCATATTTGAACGCAGCACATGATTTTTTGTATCACGAACTATAACTTCTTCCGTTGTATCTTTTACTCCTGTACTGCTCTTAATCACACTCACGGCACGAAACGGTTAGTGAAAAATTGTTGTTCAATACTGCTTACTGTTTTCGCTGCCGTTGTTTCTTTTCCTTATTTTTTTCTTCTTGTTTCTTTCCGGGAGTGCTTTGAATTGCTTCACAACTTCGTGTCCCACTGGAACGTCCGTCACATTTTCAACAGTGACCAGCAGCTCCGTACGACATGGTTTTCCGGGTGTTTGTCGCCCTGTGCCACAGACAGAATAGTTTTCGCTGAACGCTGAACAATCGATACCCCTTTTTAAAGCTTGGATTTCCCGACGCGACGCGTCCTGTCGGCCAGCGTCTGTATTCGCGAAAACCTAAGCGCCACACTGCATCCAAAATTTTCAGTTGCGTCGATGAAGCAACACCTTCGGGAGCAGATGTTCACGGGAGAGTACGCGCGACCGGAGAAGATCTAGAGCAGACGGTCTCTCCCGGCGCTGGGCACAGCTTCGCTCCGCTCGCTAGATGATGCTCTCGTGTAAACTAATAACATCCTTCAAAGGAACGATGGAAGACGTTAAGGAAAGACAGAGTTATCATTGTGATAAGGAGGGGTATGTTAAGCTAGGGGAACATGTAATGTAAGCAGGCGGTAAGTTATAACATTGACTAACGACATGTTGTCTTTGTGCCTTGGGACGCTTAATATTAAATGAAATGTAAAGACGACCACTCTAGCATGCATAAAAATTCAGCCAAAACAAGCAATACGAAATTATGTTATAACAGTATTTGCTTTTTTAGCGACTAAGTGGNCAAAGGAACGATGGAAGACGTTAAGGAAAGACAGAGTTATCATTGTGATAAGGAGGGGTATGTTAAGCTAGGGGAACATGTAATGTAAGCAGGCGGTAAGTTATAACATTGACTAACGACATGTTGTCTTTGTGCCTTGGGACGCTTAATATTAAATGAAATGTAAAGACGACCACTCTAGCATGCATAAAAATTCAGCCAAAACAAGCAATACGAAATTATGTTATAACAGTATTTGCTTTTTTAGTGATTAAGTGGTTATCATGATTAAGATGCCCAAAAAAAAATTGATATCGTTTTATATTAATTAGTTTTCTCCACAATAAGCTACATTCCATTCGTTTGGAACAGAAAGCTAAGAATTGCTAGCATTAGCCTTCCTGACAGTGCTGCTTCTGTGCGGTTCGTGCATCAACATGTTACGAAATGTTTTACTGGGGCAAACACTGCGCAGGACCCTTTTTGTAGCAGATGTAGCCCAGTTTAAAGTGACAGGGATAAAAATGGTATGAAAATGAAGGTGACTTTTTTGGTTTAGAAGTAATGCAAATGTTTTAAAATTCATTATTTAGCGCTGTAGAACTCTTGAAAAGTTTGTTTTTTTTTTTAAATAATATTACCACATCTCAATAATATAAAACTAACAAGCTTTTCTTTAAAGATAATTTTGTTTACCTAAGTGTCAGTGGTTAATTATGTTTTATAACATTTAAAACTTCAACCTTTAAAGGATTAATCTAAAACATGCGATACTTTCTAAATTTACATTTTTTTTTATCTTATGGTTACTTTAAAAAATCGCTTAAAGGGAGTTAGAGAAAAAAATGACAAATAGTTTATGTTAATGCAAAATCTGTCATGTCATTTTTTAATCATTAAGTCAGTAGATGTTGGTTGAAGAATTTTTTTAATAGGTGAGCAAGGACACGAACTTTGGCGTCCTCTATCATTAATGTTCCAGACTCGTGACAATAGAGATCTAAGTGACGTATCAGGGTGTGCTCCTTTCGATCGTATGAGTTTCTGGAGCCCATACTAGCCATGATTTCCAGTAACAATGCACTAAAGAAATTTCGTAACTTGGGCTGTTACTCGAAATTCTGATCGTACCAAGGAAGCAGTGGATGGAGTTATGTAGCTAGTGATTGCGACAAATGTCGCAGATAAGCAGCCATCCAGAATTCATAGTCTCGTCAGGATTTGTGAAGATCGATAAAGATTGGTTATCCACTATCCTAGCGGACTCTTGGAATAAGGTATTTCGTGATATGAACAAAACTGGCTTCCAGAAATAAGGACTTTTTGTAGTAAAGCAATTACCGTCTAGCATTGATTTCGAGGACATCTTGGAGGAGGTACTCAACTATCTCCTCTTTAGCCACTTAAGGAGGCCATTCAAATCTCTGGAAATCTATGAGAAGCATCTTCTAGCTATGACACAAGTTAGAATTCTACGAATATAGACATCATATGTTTACGAATTACATAGACAGCTTCGCTCAATTCAAAATATTGCGTATACTACGCGCCCTTCATTAGGACTATTGCTCCTTCGAAGTCGCTTAACATATCGTCTATCTTGAGTCAAATGTTTAGCATCGACAAAATCATTGATGTTGAGATAAGTAGGGTGCTGACTACCGGTCAGACTTTAAAGAGACTGATGAAGCGCTCAAAATCGATGCAGAAATGCTAGCCCCAGTTGTATCTTATTAAATTGTCCCCATGAGGTACTCTAAAAAGGATGAGGTGATGGCATTTCAAAGCATCTAACATCTAGAGAAGAACAACCCGCTCAAGCTTTTTGTTTGTCACTAACTTGTTTATTTATTTGTTTTCCTTCCACCTGAAACAAGCAACAAACAACGTTCAAAATTGCCGCCGCAAGTGCGTTGACGTTGTTGCGCAAACATACACGAAAGGATAATTATACCGCAAAACGGGGTAAATGTTTTTTTTTTTTGGTTTTGTTTGCTACATATTTGATTTATAGTTTATTGTATTGCAGTTGTTCGAGAAAGCATTGGAAACTAAGTGGATACTAAGAGACACTATACCATCCTAAAATTATCATTAGCCAGTGTGCTGTTTGCCGTTCAGCGCGCACCGCGTGTTCCGATAAAACCCAGGCACGGGCGCACGAGTGCACCGTTCCGGGTTGCTTATTGTTCTGTGTACAGCTTCCAAACAGGAAAGCAGAATAAGTAGAGTAAATCCCTGGCAAATATTCTGAACAGGAGTATGCTGTTTGGTTGTGCGTGTGTGTGTGTGTGTGTGTGTGTGTGTGTGTGTATGTGGGACTTGTTTTTTTTTTATACAATGTTACAAGAATACAAACGTAGCAAGCGAAACGGGATAGAGGTACAAACACGAAACACGTTATGGTCCGGAACATAGTTTGGAAAAGCCCCACACCACTGGCACACGATAGTCGGTTTATCGAACCCAACCTCTTCCAAAGCACTATTGCTAGGCCATCCTTCTCATGCCGTCCGTCAAACGCACCCACACGGACAGTTCGCTGTATAGATCGAAGACTGTTGTTACTTATTGTTGCTTTGCTAGTTTGAGTCGGTCTGCGTCGTTCTACTGTCTGATCTGGTCGTTAGATATTGCTTTCAATAGTAGTGAAAAAGATTCGTTGCTACAGTCGCTCCAACGGAGCGGTCCGGGAAGGTGCCTGACCGTCCCTAGGGGCACCGTTTTGGTAGATTGTTGAGCGAACGCCGGGGTGCGTTTTACTAAATGTTTGTGCTGCTGCTCGCTGCATTGAATGGGTGTGTGTGTGCGTTCACACCTCGCTGTGTAGGTGTTGGTGCGAGAGCAGCTTACATCAATCAGTAGCGCCATATGTAAAACGAACCGCGAAAAACATAAACAACACAATCTGTGAACCGCACGCAAACGTTATCCGAATAATGCTTGCATCATCGTGTGGTGTTGGGCCGCACTAGACGTTCTGCTCACCGTCCTCCTCCTGCTCGGTGAGTAGCAGCGGCCGGTTATCGCTGAGCGTGCCACCGGCAAAGCTGCCCGGTGCCGTGCCCGGTGTTGTCGGTGCCGATTTAGACATCCAGGCGTACCGGCTCCGGCCACGGTTGAGAAAGCTGCTTGCCGCGCTAGACATCGAGGCGGGGCTGCGCAGGTGCCGTCCGGCCGTGCCCGGCGCCATGCAGCTTTGGGTGAAGGAGATTGGTATGTACATGCCCTTGCTGCCGCCGGGTTGGGTAGGCGGTTTCGACCACAGCTTCGTGCGACGCCCGATCAGCGACGAGGGCCGTCTGTAACTCGTTTGCCCTGCGGCACGGTGCTCCGACACGGTACCGCTTGGTCGTGGCTGTGCCGTTGCGTTACCATCACCGCCGAACGGCTGCCCGTCGTCCGGTTCCGGCCCGGTCGTGTCGGCCACTTCCGCGTCGGTACCGTCGCTATGCAGCAGCCGTATCTGCTCCAGCAGTTCGCGCACCTCTGCCGTCGGGCTGGTCGCTCTCGGCGGTGAGCTGGACGCGTCCAGGTTGACAAGGCTTGACACGTTCGAGCCGACGCTCGACACACCGCACGAGTTACGCAGTCTCGCGTCATGTTTGCGCACCACTTCCGTGTGCAGCAGCATCGAATCATCGCTGTCCGTCGGCTGGAGGGTCGACAGACGCGTACCGTGCAGGTGAACGTGGCAGCAGGTTTCCAGGCTTTTGTGCAGCGCGTTCAGATTCTTCGTGGTGTGGATGCGCCTGTCACCCGGCGTACCGGATGACGATGTGATGTCGCCCATTGAGGAACACAGTTTGCACACCGGCGTGCTCCGCTGGGGGTCAAAGTTCGCCTGCAGGATGTGAAGATCACAGTTAACGCTGGTACCATCGAGACGGCCGGTGTTGTAACGGCTCGCCGGATGTATGCTATCGCTCGTGTGCGCATTCGGGCTAGCGTCGTACGGTGGGCCGGGTAGTGACGTGAAGGATTCCGTGGAGCCCGCCACCGCACTGTGCACCAGCCCGGAGGTATCGTTCGCCGTGTTGTCTTTCGGTGCTGAGGTGTTACTGCCTGTACGGTGTCCGTTGCTGGCCACCGTCATCTGTTGGCTTGGTCCGTGGTCCAGGTAATTGGTCTTGCGAGGATGGCAGCTGGCGGCACCTCGCTCACTCTCGGGACACTCCATTAAGGACACATTGTTACTGCTTATGCTATTGTGATTGATTGTAGAGGTAACAAGCGTGCCATCCGTCGGGCCCGTCTCGTCGCGCTGTTGCTCTCGTGAGACAATGCACCGCTGCTGCTGTTGCTGCTGCTGCTGCTGCTGTTGGTGCTGCTGCTGATGGTCGAGCAGCGAATCATCGTCCCGTTGGTAGCTCGCTTGACTGCGCGAACCCTGCACCTGACCGGCCTGTACACCACCGGACGTGCGGTCAAACGCGGTAAGGCATACCTGCTGCGAGGCGGAACGTGGCATCAGATAGTTGCGGAAGGACATCGTCAGATCGGGGCTGGCGGCGCGCGAATACGGCGGAGGTACTAGTGTGTTTGCCTCGTTGGCATTGCAGATGAAGCTGGAGCTCAGGGAGTCAACCGTGCTGGTGCCGGATATGGAACCGACCGGCTGCACGATATAGTTCCGGAAGTACTGCACCATCAGGTAGTTGGCGCCATTGCCCTTGCCTGGATCGGTGTAGCTAAACACCAGCGGGTACAGGTCGGGCTTTGATGCAACCTGCAACATATACGGGGCGTGATGAAGCAGTATTGAAAGAATTTCTGTTGCCCAACAACGTGTGCTTACCTCGGTGTACGGCGGTGGTGCATGTATGTGAAACGAGTTGCACCGACTGTACTGCGGTGGAGCGTAGCAGGAACCGGCCGAATCACCCTCCGACTGTGAGTGGCGTGCGGACGTATCCCAGCCGCACAGCTGGCGCCTTTTCTTCCACAGCGAGCACGTGCACAGCAATGCCAGTACGATGGCCAGCACGAAGCACCAGAAATACCAATGGTTCACAAACAGCAGGCTCAGCACGTGATCGTTGTTTGCCATCGGCACGCGCGGTGCACCGGGCGGTGCGTACAGGTAGCAGCAACCCTGGGCGCAACNGCGTAGCAGGAACCGGCCGAATCACCCTCCGACTGTGAGTGGCGTGCGGACGTATCCCAGCCGCACAGCTGGCGCCTTTTCTTCCACAGCGAGCACGTGCACAGCAATGCCAGTACGATGGCCAGCACGAAGCACCAGAAATACCAATGGTTCACAAACAGCAGGCTCAGCACGTGATCGTTGTTTGCCATCGGCACGCGCGGTGCACCGGGCGGTGCGTACAGGTAGCAGCAACCCTGGGCGCAACATTCCTTCGGCGGAAGACATGTTTGGCCACCTTCGCACAGTGCCAATGACGATCCGAGCACCTAGAATTGCCAGCAAGACAGTGTGGAGTAGAACGGTACCATCAATCAACCTGTGTCGCTTTATTTACAAACACATTCGCACTACCGTACGGCTCAGTTCGCGCATACGCACACACGGGCACACATGCAGGAAAGGGAAAGAAAAGGAATAGTAACACATGCAAAGAGCATCCTAGTTTACACACACACAAAAAAAAAATAAATAAAACCGAGGGAAATGCAGATCGATCCGAAGGTAATTTTCCCATAAGGCGTCGTGATCGTTTCCGTTTGGAGCACACATATTAGAACGCAAAATGAATGCAAAAGGGGGATTTGTCCCAATCCGGGTGCTATCCCGAGGGTGCCCGTGTACACTGTACACCAGTATTGATCGAAAATACGCTGCTCGTTGGTGTGTCATTTCAATCAAACGCAGCACCAATCGCTAAAGCAAACCGGATGGGACAAGAAATACAAAACAAAATACCACACCAAAAGCGAAAGCACACTGAAGCAGCTACAATGCAGCAATGCAATATCGTACTGGTTTGACTAGCGCGATGATTCCATAGATAAGCAGCAGGATGCGTATCCCATCGTGGACCAAGTGCACGGCCGCTGACATAATACGAGTAGCACTGGCACAACTGCCTGTTTTGCAAGGTTGCAGCTGTGCGGTTCGACTGTGACACTGCTACACTAGGGTTTAGGTCGTCCGTATACCTCCAAGGAACGAATCGCAACCCAGCACTACATCGATGCGAGGATTCCGTTCCAGCACCCCGTTTCCGGATGACGATTTTCTGCCTAATCACCAAACCCCGAACAGTACTGCACGCCAAACACGGATCGCTCGCGGCCTCGCACCCTTAGGACGAGCGGCTGTGCCCTTTTACCACGCTGAACAATGCATTATAGCCAATCGCTGAACGGTTTGTTGGTCGGTGCAGTTGTTAACACTATGGTAGAATTTGTTTAAAAATCACTATTACTGCAAACGCGAAATAAGCTGGTTCCTGATACATGGCATGACAAACACTTGTACTAGGAGAGCAAGGAAAACATACACACTTTGTCCTTTTTTTGGTTCTTTGAATGCGCTTGCGCCATGTTCCCGCGACATTAGAATGGAAATCCTTGCCACTAGTATAGGACGGGAAGCAATCGCTTTTACGTACTATGCAGTGTCCTGTCTCTGTGTGTTACTTTGCATGTGTGACAGTGAGCAAGTGCAGTCGCATCCGTTTACATGACTTGTTCTTTGTAGGGAAGGATATCCTGGAACATGGAACCTGTTCATGCCGGAAGGGCTACCGTATTTAAATGCTTGATAAAAAAAAAAAAAATCTGAAGATTAAAACAGTAATGGAAAACGTGATATAATGCTAGTAATAAATGCCACCAATGAAACTACCAGTGTATTTTTGTTTTAACCATTTACTAGTTATTAGAATTTATAGATATCTCCGCAAAGCACACTTTAGAAGTTTTTCGCAATTGGATGCTCGAAATAGTAGCGCTTTTCACGGAACAAATTGCGCGCTATTACGTTGTAATCGTCATCGCTCGTAATGTACGGTCCCTTTTCTAGCTCCAGCGCTAGCAGACGAATTTTTTCACTGTTCTCGCGGCAAAACATGTTCGCTAGGTGCACATCTTGGGCCGCATGCCGCAACCCGATACAGTACGAACGCGATGCACGCGACGCACTGGCTGTCATCGCATAGATGAGCGTCGCGATGTTCGCCAACCTAGCTAGCTCTATGTGGCGCTCGATCACATCCACACCGTGCCGGGACAGTACGCATTCCGTGGCCAGCTTCAGCCGCACGACGGAAAGCTCGATCCAGTGTGCGGCTGGTTCGAGCGAAGGATGAAAGTATTGCTGCAGATTGGCAAATTTCTTCGGGTTTTCGATCGATGTCTTCTCGAACAGTTTGGACAGCACGTACGACGGGTTCATTGCCGGGTTGCGATCCTTTTTAATCGTTTCGTAGGTGTGCATCTGTATGGAAGAAGGTTAGAGTGGAAAGGATCATTTTTAGTGAATGGAACGGAATTTTAGAGAGAAAGCCCAAACATTTCTTACACCAGCGTACTGAAGCCCGGTCAGGGCAATGAACAGATTGATCGAATCGGTTGATTCGTCCCCAATGAACATCTTCAGGGCATCGTTGAACAGTTCCTCAAACGTGCACTCTTTGCTCAATGCTTGCGGACCTAGCAACTGCAACGGGAGCATTGCTTGGTTAAGCAAACTGCTCGTCGTGAAGACCTTTGTTATTGCTGCCTCCATTTCTACGTCCTGCTTCTCAAAATCATCCATTAAGCTGGCGGTCATGTAGATTAAGCTTTCGGAAGCATAAATTATGCTTGCCATGCGTGCCAGTTGCTCCCGTACAATTTCAATATCCCTGTAAGCATCGCAAGCAGATAATAAGGATGTGTTATAAAATGTGCAGCCTTTCGGCAACGTAACGTAAATGGTAGAATTTACTCACATCATGTTACCGGAGGATGTTTTCGAATTGATGCAAAAATCGGTTAGCGAATTCAGCACCTTCTTTAGCAGCGCCACACGCACTACGCTCGACTGTACGCGGACTGCTGATAGATAGTTTGACAACACAGTCGCACCGTCGGTTTCCTTCCCGACAAGATGCGTCTCGGGTACCTCTACATGGTTAAGCTCGACCGTTACCCTTGCAAGACCGCCAGAGCCAAGGTCGGATTGTGATATCCGGACGCCGGGAGCATTCGTGTCAACCAGAAAGGCGGCAAACGTGCCGTCTTCCTTACTGAGCTTTTGCAAGCTTTTCGAGGATGCGATCACGAGCAGCAATCCGGGTACAGTTGCTTCGTTCCGGAGGAATACCTTTGACCCGTGCAGTGTCCAGTTGCCGCTGGTATAATCTAACGAGGCGAACGTACTGAACATCGTTTGTCGGGAACTGTCTACCTCGTACAGTGCACTAGCCGCAATCATTTCACCACTGCACAGCTTCGATAGGTAAAGGTCCTTTGCTGCATCGGTGCCGTACTGTGCGATCAGCTTTACGATTGCATTATGCTCAAGTGTAACCATCGCTTGCGAACGATTATCCGCGAACAGTTCATTGACAAAGGCTAGCTCTGTCTCGATGAATTGATTACCGCCGTGTTCTAGTGGTCCTTGCAGTCCGTAAAGTGCGGTGCTGGCACAGGATTGCTTGTTATCGGCACGCAGTATCCGCTCCAGATCGTCCTTTTGCTTCGTCAGACGAGCCTGCTCTTCTCTGTTGAGCGATTCGGGAAAGGATAACAGTTCCGTATCTACTGTACCAAGAAACATGGACTTCATGAAAGGATTTTTCTTTGGTAGTTGCACATGTACCGGCTTCGACAGATTATTGATGGTACTCGAAACCGTATCGGAATCAGCCGGCTCCTGAGAGGCTACCGTGGAGAGGCGTATGAAGCCGGACCTTGCAAAGGATCGCCCCAAAGGACGGTACACTCTTCTCAGTAGCATTTCTGTATGCTGTAAAAACGAAATTAAAAGCCAACGAGGAAAACAGCTTATTAACAAGGCTGCATAATTGCAAACACAACGTTTTCGTAACAACAATGTCTTGGACCTCACTGTGATATTACGCACTTGACGTTTGCGAAAAGGAAAACAATTTCCATTTGACATAACAACAGCTGGTATGGCAATTGTGCAGCATAAAAAGAACAAGTGGTAACTGTACCAAAGACGAGAAAACGAAACTCTTCCGTGATTAAAAAGTTCTTTCATCAAACAAAAAGCAAGGTAATTGTAATATTTAAATTTGAAAAAAAAACGCCATTTGATGGCATATCACTACAAGCGTCAAAAACAAATCTGAAAGTGTAGCATCTGCTTTAATACCTTGATGTAACAAATTCCAAAGAAATAGAAAATCTTTGTATTAAATTTCATGTAATATTTTCTAGTAGAGAAGGACAAACCGAACATGGAAATTTGTGTGTTTATTAATTCGGGCTAACTTTAATGTTAATAACCAGCCGTGCAGTACAATATGTGAACGAATGCTACATAAAAATCAGCACGACTTTTTTTTTGTTTTGGTTTTTAAACAGCTGAGTTTCCAAAGTTGGGAAACAAAATAATTGTTTATGTAAATCATATCACAAATTTAAGCCAATAACACATTTCATGTGTTTTCTTTTTGTGGTGTAACATATCGGGATGCAAATGAAAATGGGCTAGACCACGGTAAATCTCAGTAGGCATTGGTAAATCGATTCAATTTGCACGATTTTTGACAGCACCATTTAGTTTGACGAAAGCTATTTGCGAACAAGGAACGTTTGCTACTCTTCCCGTATCGTAGAATTTGCTTCGTGCTGGTGTATTTTTTGTAGAAGCTACTGCGTACAATTAACTTGTATCGTATCGTTTTGTGCTGAACGTGTACAGTTTCTTTAGTTTTGCACCACTACAGCAAATCTTCCTTCTTACAGTGCAGTCCTACCGATACGCATTCTACCCAACGGAAATCAACATTCTTTGGCACATCCTGCAACAGAGCTGCGTCGAGCGATTGAGCATTTGTACAACGAAACAAAATGGCCTGGCGTTCCAAGGGGTTGAATAATGCGGATCTTATCCGGCAGCTGCAAGGTAGGCAAGCCAGTGTTTGCTTCAATTGTTTTTTTCACACCATGTAAACTCTTTGTTTCTTGTCGCAGAGTACAACATCATCAAATCGGAAGCGGTCGCGCAAGCAATGCTAGCCACCGACCGGAAACATTACGTTCCGGAAAATCTACATGCGTACACAGATGCACCGCAGCGGATCGGCCACGGTGCCACTATTAGTGCGCCGCATATGGTACTGTATTTCTCGTGTTCGGGTGCAACTATCAATTTGCCTAATGCTACATTCCTTACAGCACGCCCATGCACTGGAGCTATTGCAGCCGTACCTGAAACCCAGTTGCAAGGTGTTGGACGTTGGTTCTGGGTCGGGTTATCTGACCGCTTGCTTTGCCCGCTTCATACATCAGGAACCGACGGCTACGGGGTACGCTGTCGGTATCGAGCACCATCCGCGGCTCGTCGAGCTTGGGCGCAAAAACATCGGACAGGATGACCAATCGCTGATCGATACTGGCAAGCTTATACTCGTTGGTAATGCTCATCAATGTGAATTGGCATATGAAGGAAAGGTTTTTTCTAATAGTTTCTTACATAAACTACCCTATTTCAGAGGGTGACGGACGCCAAGGATGCAAGGATCATGCACCATACGATTGCATACATGTGGGAGCAGCTGCACCTGAAACACCGCAAGAGGTAAGTGTAGATATGTTCTTCCGGTTTATTAGTAGCGTCACGATTAAAGTACCTTGTCTGTGGCTTTGTGTCCTTGTGTCACGTTGTGTCTTTTTCCGCTGTAGCTAATCAACCAGCTGAAACCGGGGGGCAGATTGATCGTGCCGGTCGGTCCGGAAGGCAGTACACAGTATCTGGAGCAGATCGATAAGGCTCTGGACGGGCAGATCACCAACACGAAGCTGATGGGTGTGATGTACGTTCCGTTAACAGATCTGCACAAATGATGCTGCAGCGTGCGACAATTGTACTACATGGCGGCAAGACTGGTGGCACTAATTATAATTATTTTTCTCGGTTACACTATCGTAAAGACCTATTTAATGCGCTGAACAGCTTCAAATGATTTCAATCGAATAAATTGTTACGTGTTAGTTTGAAACGGTTTCACTTTCGCTTTATTGTTATTATAATCAAATAAATTGTTAGTATAATGTCCCAGTAACAGCAATATAGATGGTGCCTGCGGGACTGATAGAAACCTAACCCATACAAACAGGTGTACATTGACCATAGGTTTTCACTGCTGTCTTGACGATTACTGGTAGGTAACCTTAAATATCATTCCCAGTATGTTTTGTTTTCCTAATCGTGCGCCAAAATTGACAAAAAACGATTAATGTTTAATGCACACGTTTACGCAAAATTCGAACCGATCCGAATGTATGTTTTGCGACGGTACGACTTTGTGCACGCTCTTGAGCAGCTCAAGATGCAATACGGGATAAGTTTAGTGTACCTTAACATTCCTTTTGCTACATGTGTTTTGTTGTTGTCCTTTTTTTTAAATTTTACCGATATGTTAGCAAATGTATCTTCCTTCACCCTCTATCTGATTTGCCTGGTTTGAAAATAAGTATGGTTTAGATGGATATTTGCTTGTGCTATGTTTTTACCGTACGCAAATTGGCAGTGTTTCTCGATCGCCCTCACCCAGGGTAATCTAATTTTAAATATCTTAATTAATATGCGCTCATTACTTCGCTTCACGTTTTCCCCTTCGTTGACGGACGTATACACATGTCAAGCATTTATTGGATCATTTATGTTTGGGGTTCGTTTCGCAAACAAACATACTTGCACTTAAAACTGGTGCAATTCTTGCACTACTATTTCACTACTTCAATATATCTACGCGCGCAATGTTGTCTGTATTTGCCACGAGAAAGCTGTAGTACACGGGATGGTTGGATGGCAAAACTAACTATGTTGCAAAACAATGTTCGTACTCTTTTGGCCCCGATTCAAACACTTTGTCTAGCTGGCTTCTTGGTTCTTTGTTTTTGATTAACTTGCCCCCGTTTGAGTAATTGAATAGAAATATTCAACACTATCCCCCAAAACAGAACAGAAAAAAACGAAACAGTTCGTGTACAATAGATATGTTTTAATTATTTATTACAACGTTTTGTGTGGTTATACATGTGTAATGATGAATGAATTCATTATACGGCTATATACACAATTGACACTTTACCAACCAATACTCGCTGCACTAACTGTACCGTCCAAAAAGTGTACTAATGCATTGACAGTGTGTGTTATTCCTATTCGTGTGTTACGCAAGGGAAAAGCATAGCAAAATTAGCTTTTCCTTTGTCATGGTTCTTGTACCCAATGTTTTAGGGTATGGATAAATGGGGTGGGGGGGGGAGGGGCGGTGATGGGTTTAAAATGATTTAAAATGCTTTCCATCTACTTCGTTCGTGGGTGACAGTTTAAGCCAGCAATCACAATATTCATGCTAACACCGGTTGCGATGCAATCGCACGTCCACTAAAAGCAGTAAGACAGGGGCTTTGGATGTATGATAGCTTTGTTCTCATGGACATTTGTCTCTGCGCGTTCAATTGTTCGTCCCGCGTTATATAAAAAGTTTCTGATACGTTTGCCGAATGAGACCTGTCGTTTTATCGGTTGAAAAACGGATGAAAGAAATAATTAGTTATATGTATATATATATATATATTACATGAGCTCGATATTCGTTTAAAAACGGTTGAATATTCAATGCTAATTTACATGACAAGAATTCGCTTTGATTTTTAATTATCTTATATATGTATGTGTCTATGTGTGTATGTGTGTTTGTATGTGTGTGTGTGTTTCGATTGTTAAATCGGAAGGAGGGGAGCTCAGCCTGTCTGCCTGTGCTAAGAGAATATTCGCTTAATCAAGTTGTTTTCCCGATGCTTCAAATTCCGTACAACACTACATGATACCGCGTTAAGCTTAGTTTGCTGTCATTCTAAACCAACTACAAAGAAGATATAAACGCTGCCCGATCGTTTCAAGAGAAAACAGAGATACCGCGTGCTTCTAAGTTCTTGTGCTAGTGGTTTGCAAATGTGTTACTATGTAGTTCCAAGCGCAGTTCATTCTTTTTGCAACCGGTTTCGATTCGACTGCTGGAGTATTGTATGTACAATTAGACGTAGTGCTGCAATTCATTGTATGTCTCACCGCAATCATCAGCAACGTGGCTGGCTGTGCCTAATATATCTAATAGATTGGGGTTTAGAGCAGCAGCGATAATAAAATCGGCTTGGAAAAACAAAAGAGATTCATAGTAGGCGAGATTATATGGCAATTCGAGGTTCAATAAATACTAGAAAAACGTGTTACGCATTCAATTCAACTGCAGTCCTGATAAAGCGCGTATGTTTTGTGCCATGCGCACATAGGGTTACCGAGGATGTCTGATAATGGTAACGACTGTATCGGCTTTCGCCAGAGATTCGTGCAATCACTTCCGCTTAGCTATTGCAGAAAGAATAAATTAAAAGCAAATGTTCATATTAACCGGGTTAAGCTGTGTTCGCTTTTAGCCAAGACGCATCATTCGCTTTGAGCGGGAGATTCGGCTACAATGACGGCGTATTACTGCTGGACCGTTGATGGATCGTGATTTAGCGTGTTCTTCTCTTGAGTTCTCTCCTATTGTCTAAAGCACAACGTCGGGCAGAGCGTGTGCCCTGGCCTAGTCTCTTAACGATGCGTCGTGTACAATTTTCCTTTCCTTGTAGTAGATCTCCTCCGACTCTTTGTCGCACAGCAGAAGAACGACGGCACCGAACAGAAAGATTGCCGCGCCCCAGCCGACACCATACGCCCAGCCGAACTCCCAAACCAACCGATTGGCTGACAAAGAAAAACAGATAGAGAGAGAGAGAGAGAGAGAGAGAGAGAGAGAGAGAGAGAGAAATATATATAATTGATACGATGAATTTAATGCCATCATATTTGAAATTAAAGAAAAATATAAAAAAACAACCGGTGCAGTATTATAATGATATGTTAAACGTTTGACCTAACATAACAATCCGTAACAAAGAGAGACTATCTGGCATTTTGCAGACCAATTGACCAAATAATACGTCATAGTGTACCGAATATCGTAGACTCGTGATTAAGCAGATACGAGAGTAAAACAATTCTAATAAGCCAACTTAGTTAGGCACGATCTTACGGTCGTCATGTTAATACATTCAATTTATGTTACAAATATATGTTGGTGTACAAGACAAACACCCTACGTAATAATAACAATTACGTATTATTGTAAAGGGATCAATTTTTTTTTTGATGTTTTGAACAACGGTATAACAATTTAACACATCTCTATTCGCATGCTCATGTAATGATTCTACAATATAAAAAATAAAATATTATTTTTCCACCTACCAATATTCAGTTCAGCTGCAAAGCAAATTGGGTATAGGATCACTGCGATGAGAAGGGATATCACTGAAATAAAAGAACGGCAGATAGTTACAAACGTGCCTGTTGCAATGTTAACGTGCAACAACACTTACGAGCAACCATCATGATGAGTACAGCCACACGGTAGAACTTATATTTCAGGTTATGATCCTGGGTACGTAGACCCAATCCGGTAAGAAAGGTGGCCAACGCATCGGTTACAAGCGTGATGATGCAGAGTGCTGCCGTCGCCTTGATATAAGCTGAAAGAAACCATTAACAAGATTGTTTAATTTGGTAACGCGCACTCAGAAGCGTTACATGACTTACCAACATCGCGGCTCGGGTAGCATCCTGCCGGATCTTGCAGGTTGAATGGTAATGGCAATTCGTAACCTTCCTCAATGCAGTGGACAAATAGTCCTTGGCGCCAACTTTCAGCCATGAGCCAATCGGTGGATGTAAGCGCTAGGATCATCAAAATGATAACGATAACACCGCAGATGAAGGCAATAACCTTTCAAAAGAGCCAAACAAGTTAAAATCTGTGTTTTTGAAATAATTT
>CM032179.1:1932891-1957527 GCA_018908115.1 Anopheles rivulorum
TCGAGTATCCTCGTGTGTGAGAAGCATAAAACAAAACAGATTATTTGTATGTTTATGGTTTGCTTTGCGAAAAGAAAAAACGCAATTTGTACCAGGATGCAGTGCGTTACTGTGGATGAAAGAAATTTTGTTAGCAATGAATTTTCGTTTTTCCTTTTGCGTAAATCCATCAAACTCCTTTCTTATCACCAAATGTTCCTTCCCTCGAAATGGGTGGGTGGGGAAATGTTGTTTTTATATCGGTATACACACAGTACACACAAACACACACAAACACACAAGCACATACAGGGCGAAGAGCACACATGCGTAAAGTTAAAACCTTCGCTTTACCTTTCCTTGAAATAGTCCAATGTAACCGATTCGGTATCGAACTCACTGTAGTCTGGCAAAGAATCGCCATCGATTGATTGCACACTGTGCAGTCCGATCTCCTTCTGATAGTAATTATCGCTTTTGGCCGTATAGTTCCTGGACATCTTGTGTACTAAGGAGCTCCGTGCTCGGTTAAATCACTGCACAAATATTTGATTGTTGACACAAATCAAGACCCAACACCGATCGCTGACACCGATTTTTGTGGATGAGCGGAGTGAGGCTATAAATAAATGCTTCTATTTTGTCCTTTTATGAAGTTAGCTATAAATAATACCCATATACCCCAGTAAACTGCACAACTCTTCTCTGACTTCGGCCAGCTCTCAACTAGCCAGAGAACGAAAAAAAAAAACAAGTAATAAAACAATTCTGAACTTGCGGAAATGTAACACGCCAGAAAGAGATGTTTTCTTTTTGGACTCGTAGGAAAGATATGCCGCAGTTGTTATACTTCAAATATTATTATTAACGATGCGTTATTAGTAAAATACACTTTCTACACGGTACCTTTGTTGAGAGCTATCTTCTCGTCTAGGAGATATTTGACTTTATAAATAAGACCAAGCAGATCACAAAACAGACTTCAAGCCTATGTGTTTAGAGAATGGGCTTCAAATCTGTACAATGAAGTTTATAGTTTGCAAGGTTGACGAATGTAAAGTTCAATTAATAAATCAAACAAATCTGTTAATTTAGCAATACTAGTGGGCTAAATTATGATAAACGCTACTTAATTACAATGATTATTTTTGTTAAACTTTTCAATGCGCTTGTATAAACAACAAGAAACATTTCGTACTGCTTATTTTTTCAAACAAATCAAAATTGCTCTTCGGATCTTTGCTACAATTCAACCCTGACAGCAAAATCTGCACCGTGGCTCGAATTAATTTTACAACATTTTAAAGAACTTTAAATTTAAACAAAATACACTTCTGTAAGTAGCTCATAGTTCCATGCAAACTACTGACATTTGGGAAAAATATTCTAACATGCAAATATAGCATCAAGCAATCAAAATTGATCGATGTAAAATGTGAAATATTAAGATAAATGGCCTGGCCGTTGTAACGACAATGAAAAAAAGTGAAACACTTCAATACCAAAATAATTGATTTCTGCAGAATACAGCGAATTTTAATCGTAATTGTAATATCTAAAGTAATAAATGTTATGAATAATTAAAGGAGGCGTTGATAGTTCATAATATAGAATTTCTATCAAATCCATTGAAATTATATACAATATGTTTCATTTATGTTCAACCTGATCAAATGTACAGTAGTGTATTTAATGTTCATGTGGTGAAAATAATCTAATAATTCAGCAGTTGTGTTTAAAAAAATTTTAAATTCATATGTGGCAAGGCTGAGCTGGCACTTCAGTGGATCTATGTGCACGCAACTGCAACTCAAAGTCAACATAAAATCAGATATTGACAAAAGGCCTTTTGAAATGATGGAGGATCAAAAAAGAATGACAGCTTCGCGGTCATATCCGTATTCGGTTTATGAGAGTGTGTGTTTGCGTCTGGGCAGCAGTTCCGTTGACGATTCGACACTGCAAAGTCACTAACACAAAGAACCGTCTCTGTCAGGTAACTTTCAAGCAAAATCCAAAATGAAAGCATCGAAAGTGTCATTTACGACATCTCCTTCTATGTAATACCTTCGTTTGGACGGACCTACTTATGAACGATTTTCATGAGTGCAGAATTCGGTTTCGTGTATCACGCTGTGTCCGTCGTCAAGTAGAAGCGTTGCATTTTATTGACGAAACGGTACTCATTTTGGGTCGTAGGTGGCCTGCCTGTTTGCCACAGTGCACGCAAGCAGCAGAAGCCATTTTTTGTACGTATTTTTTGGTGCCGACTGAACAGTACCGCAAAGGAAATCCTAGTAGAGGAGGAAGCGGGTGCGCAAAGTCCAGCGCTATTGAGTGCTAGAAAATTAGACATTCTGTGATAAAGTAAGCAGTAGGAGACTGATGCAAAGGTGCGAGCTGGTGGCAGCTTTGAAAAAGAACTCACTTTTAACCTCGTACCCGTGCGTTAGATGCGTGTGTGATGTGTCTGTTTCCGTGAATGCGCGTGTGTGTGTATATATGTAAATGTGTATATGTGTGACGGGGAAAACCTCCAGTAGAACTTAACGCGTATTCCTTTAACGCCTCCCACCCCCTCCAGGAGGGGGAAGAGAAGGGTGATATAAGGACGACGAAGTGGAAAACGGATCTGGACATTGGTATCGGTTGGTGAGAGCGATTCTTCGACGAAGAAGCTATTCCATTTAGGATGCATCCTACTTTCACTATTGCATTGATGCGTGCATGTTTCATACGTTGGGACTAATACATTGCCGCTAGTGATACACTTTGTTCAACACGGAGTCGGTTTCGATTAAAAAATAGTGAAATCGCTTATGCCAGCAACAAACAGCTATTGTTGGTATTGCTGTTGGTGATGACAGCAGTCCACCATCCGTAAATGACAGTTGCGAGTGAAAAACGCTGACAAATTGGAAGCTGCCTGATCCCTTGTACATCATCACCATTGTGTGCTTGTGTTAGATAGTGAGAAAAAGACTTGAAAACCGAATAGATATTAGCAGCTGCAATCGATTACACCATTATCCAAAGGTTTTTTTTTTTTGCGTAAGGGAGGTGTTGAGCGTAATAAAAGGAGAACATGTCCGATTCGGCCTCCGATACGCTCGAGGGTCCCTTTCATTCCGCCAAGGGACCTTTGTTGATGGACGACGTTGAGCTGTATGGAAGTCGGCACCGTTCCCTCACACCGAGCATCGGTAACGCGGGAAGCGGTAGCGGTGCTGCTGGCGGAGGTAAGAAAGACGCAGGATACGAGGCCGGTGGCGGTGGCTCGTACCAGCAACGCCGGGAAGCGATTTCCCCGATGGGTGATTCACCAGCGGCCGATGAACAGGAGGACGCGCTGACGACAGCAACAACGGAGGGTAATGACCGGGAACCAGGAACAACCAGTACACGTACCCGTTACACGGCTTCTCAGTTGCTGGCGCTGCGCGACTCGAATCTGTCGAAGGTACGTCCTCCCTGCATGGATGATCCCAAATCGGAAAAGCACCTGAAGATGATTTCCATGTTGGTACGCCGCTCCGAAACGCCCTACGACGACGACGGACCGAACGGTGGGGGTGGCACCAGTAGTGGTGGTGGTGGTGGTGGCGGATACGGACGCAATCGATCATCGTACGGTGGAAGCGGCACATCTGCCGGCATCGGAGGTACTGGTAGTGGTGGCTCACTATCCGGAAGCGGCAATGGCGGTATCAGCGTCGGCCGTAACGAGATGCGTCGTTCTGTGGGAGGCAGCGGCAATGGTCCAGGCGGAATGGCTGATCCAAAGGAAAGGCTGCGCAAGGAGGAAGGCATCGTGCTATCACCCCAACGTCGTTCATTTAACATGGGGTGTCAGATGCCTTCCGCACCGTCATCATCCGGTGGGGGAAACCTTGGTCTGCCCGGTAGTTTGCTGCGTTCCGATCGCGACATGATCGGTGGAGGCGGTGGAGGTGGAAGCGGTGCCAGGGAACGACGAATCGGAAGCGGTCGAATTATGACGCGCGACAGCCTGTGGGAGTACCGGATGGAGTCGGGTGACTATCGCACCGGAAGCGGTGGCAATTCGTCGTCGGCCGGTGGTTTCCGAGATCGGGAGGCGATGCGGGATGGAAAGGAAGGAAAGGAAGGCCCGCGCGGGCGTAATAGCGAGGGACGCAGTCTGCAGGATAAAGATTATCATGACGATGGACGTGGATACGATCGAGACTCTAGGGAACCGCGCGAGCGGCGTGACCGATGGGATAAAAACGATAATGGACGTGGTCCGATGCGAGGCTTTCACAAAGGCAGCTCGTCTGGGGGCTATGGAGAGAGTCGTGGCGACGGTTCATATTACGGCTACAACAACAACTACGGTACAGGAAACTACGGCTCCAATAACAACAACCATCACCATCATCATCACCACCATCATGGTGGAGGTGGTGGTGGAGGCGGCGGCGGTATGTCTTATAGTGATCGTAGGCGCTACAACAGTGACAATGGACGTGATAACGAAGAACCGGAGTGGTTTAGCGAACCGACAACCCAGCACGACACGATCGAGTTGCGCGGTTTCGATGAAACGGTTTCCGAGCACGGAAGTGAGTCCGCGGGTGAAACGAACAGCGGCAATACGAACGATTCCGGTTCTTCGGATCATCAACCGGAGCAGCAAACCACAGAACCACCGCAGTCCGCAAACGACGAGGCCGACCCGGAGTCAGATGAAATTCGTCTTCCCGGTTCCAGATCTTGCGAGCAAGACATTTTGAAGATGATCGAAGGTGTAGAAGACATCGAACGTTCGAAAGCAGTTGGTGCGGTAAATGAGAATGGCATCCAGAAACGGGGTGAACAATCGTCACCATCACAACCACCGACTGGGGAAGAATCCATTAACGATGATATGCGCCTGATGGAGGAACTGTGCGGATTCCGCGATAAAGTGATTTACGAATATAACGCTATGGATATGATAAAGAATACTTATCCCAACATTCTGGTAAGTACTGTTCCGCGCAGCATGTTCCCGCTTAAAATTATTATGAACTTATATGCATTTCTTGTTGTTGCTGTTGCAGAATGATGTTAGTGGTGGTGGCAGTCGTTTTTCGCAGTTTTTCCGCCAGGAGAACGATAAGGGTAATGCGACCGATGGAAAGGATACGCGCAGTCGTCAAAATTCCCTTCACGAAGACATCGATAAGATAATGAAAGATATAACCACATTCGAAGAGAACGTGAATGCAACGACGGCTTCGTGTAACAAGTATTTCGCACCGATCTCACCGGCCGCCACATCGAACACGTCGCAATCATTCCTCGAGCTGTTCAACCGTACTGCGTCCATTAAGAACCAGCTGGATCCGCAAATGGCACAGCAGCAACAGCGACAGCAACCACCACCGCCCCATCATCATCATCCACACCATCAACAGCAGCATCCGCAAGCGATGGAATCGAACCAACCGTTCGACAGGCATGCGATGCAGCACATGAAATCGATGATGACTGACGAGCAGCAGCACAAGCAACAGCTGCACCACGAACACCAGCAGCAGCTGCAGAATCGTAATTTGCAGCAAATGTTGGGCGTTACGGGTAGCAATGCGTCGGCCACGCCACCGGTTGGTGAACGTGCACCGGTACCGCTCATGTCTAGCCTTGGTTCGATGCCGAGCCCGGCTAGCCTGGGACAGGTGCACAGCGTCGAGGAGCTGGAGGCTCGCTTTCGTCTGTCTGATCTCAACGGTGATGGGGCCGGTTCTGGTACCGGTAGCGGTGGTACCACCGGTATGGTTAGCGCCCCAGTCAGCGGTAGGGCTTCCGTGCCGAACGAATCATTCCCAGAACCATTGGCTATCGGTTCCATCCCTCGACTGATAATGCCGGGCAATGATCCGGCGATCGGTGCGATACATACGCAAACACAACCAGCACCACCAGCACCCGACAATGTTACGGTACGGCAACAGGAACTGCTCGCGTTCAAGAAGCTGCTCAACCAGATGAGTGAGAATCAGATGAACGGTGTAGTGCCGGGAGTGCCACCGCAACCCGTGCCACCACCGTCGGTTCCGCACCATAATCATCCAGCGCATCCGGCGCACGCTGCGCATATGGCTGCAGTAGCGCAGCATCAGGGTGGACAAGGCCCGCACCAAGGCACGACAATGTCTGCCCTTCCGGCCATGCTACAGATGATGCATATGGCGCAGATGCCACATCCAGGTAATACACGTTTATTTTACTTCTTTTTTATATCATAAACTAAATGAAGGAAGGTTTTATAGCATTCTTCTAATTGCTTATATATGTTATTCTTGTTTTATAACAAATGCACTATGGTATACTGATTAATTTTTGTTTTTTTTTTTGTTTATTTCACTTGCCACTTATAACAGGAAATGATCAGCGCCATACCGAGTTATTGAAGCGTCCGGAAACGCAAACCCTGATGATGGCTGTAGCACGCGGCGAAGTGTCTCAGCATAGTCTCTTGCTGCAGCTTGCAAACCCGGCGACGGTTCAATCACATCGGGAAATTATTTCGGCCGTGCTAGGCGCTTGTAACGGTGGTTCTCGTGTGGTGTCACCTAGCCTACTACTTAATCCGAACAGTATTCAGCCGCCAATGCCAATGCCGATACCACCACCGCCAGCTCCTGCTGGTGCCAACGCAAATCTGCTCTTTCATCCCAAGCAACAGGTACGCCTTTCACCGCTACCGAATGGGATGCCGCAACGCATTCCGTCGCCACGCGAGCTGCAGTACCATACGCAGTCCATCTTGCAGAACGCGTTGATACGCAAAAAGTTGGAAGAGCAGCGTGAGAACTATCGTAAAAGACAAGAGCAACAACAGCAGCAGCAGCAACAACAGCAACAGCAACAGCAGCAACAGCAACAACCCCAACAAGAGCAGCCACAATCCCAGCAGCCGCAACAACAACAACCAACACAACCACAATCTTCATCTCAACCACAAACACAGCAGCAGCAGCTACAATCTCAACAACCGGAGCAGCAGGACTTGCAAGCGAAAATCAAGGAACACACAGCGCCGCAAACGATGCAAAACTTTCCCCATCTGGGACAGCCGCAGTCGGAACAGGAACAGCCGATGCAGCATCATCCTCCAGGGTCGGTGGAATCGGCACAGGAGCCGCGCCAACATTCCAACGTTAGTGACCAGCAGCAACAGGCTCAATCGCAACCGACACCATCGCAGGGAATATCTGCCGGAGGAACAGCAAATGCTGGGGAAACGGTTGCAATGGTGTCACCCTCAACCGCTATGCTGAAGGGTGGCCCAGGACGCATGATTAGCTGCTCCACCGCGAACTCTGTCTCACCATCGAAGCAAAACGTAATGCAGACGCAACAGGTAGCTTCGTCGCCGACGCCGCTAGCGTTCACTCCGACTTCTGTGTTGCGCAAAATGACTGCAGCCCAGGAGAAGGAATCGGACAACGGGATGCCGCACCATATGCAGCAGATGCCGCCACAGCAACAGCAGCAAGGTCCATTACCCCTGCAACTGCCATTGCCTGCCCATCAGCAAATGATACTGAACGAACAGCAGCAGCAACAACACATGATGCCGCACGTCGATGCGGGTCGGATGGGGGTTAACATAACGGCACTGATTGAAATGCAACACCATCAATATATGAAGCAGCAAATGCATATGCAGCAGCAACAGAAACCGCCGTTCCCCCTGCACCCACATCCTGGTCAGCATCCGGTAATGCATCCGATGCAACCACCACAGCCAGGTGCACAGCAGCAACAGCCGCAATCAGGACCCGGTTTCCCAACCGAATCTCAACCACCGCAAACGGATCATCAACAGCACCAGCAGCAGCAACAGCGAAATATGGCTGGACAACCGTCGCCATTTGGGCCACAAGGTGGTCCACATCCACCACCGCCGATGAATATGATGCACCATCATGCGCCGGGCGTTCCACAGAATCATCTGCCTGTAGTGCCAGCGATAATTAATCCAATGAATCCAATAACATCGATCCCGTCGTCAGTCGTTGGTGCGATGCGCAACATGCAGCCTGCGATGGCTAACAACATTCCATGGAATCTGAAACAGTTACAGCACCAGCAGCAGCAACAGCCACAAACCAATATATCGCAAACACAACAATCGCAGCCTGGTGGTGGTGGCCAACAGCTGTTGCCACCGCAGCTCGCTCAACAGCAACAACAGAATCAACAACAGCAAAACCAACAGCAACAACCACCACAACAGCAACAGCACATTGCTATACCAAAACCGCAAGGCAGACCTATTTTGAAAGGTAAGATTTATCACCCATTTATTGTGTTGTTATTTAAAAGCTAACACGGCTCAGAAAGGTTTTCGTTAATAGAGTAACTGTCATGTTTCACATGCCCGATCAGGGAGTTGGTTGAATTTCCTTTGCTGATTAATTTATCGTCTGATTGTCTTGGCTTTTATTAGGTGGTAGTGGAAACGGTGGACAGGTACCGCAACAGCTACAGCAGCAGCAACAACAGCAGCAGCAACAGCAACAACAGCAGCAGCAACAGCAGCAGCAGCAACAGCAGCAGCAACAACAACAGCAACAACAACAACAGCAGCAACAACAGCAACAACAGCAACAGCAACAACAGCAAATGCCGCTGATACATTCAATGCCCCAGCATGCCCTTTCGCCAATGACCGGCGCGATGAACTTCCCTGGCAACATGGATTTCCCGCAACAGCCGTTCAACAACAACCGTAGCGGTAATCCGATACTTGGTGCACATCACCCTATATCACAGCCACCACTATCATCGCAGCAGAGTCAACAACAACAGCAGCAGCAACAGCAGCAACCGCAACCGCAGCCGCAACAGCAACATTCACCCAACATTATCAGTCCCCATATGCAGCAGTTGCTGCACCAACAACGTCAGCAGCAACAGCAACAACGTGCTATCCGTAATCAGCACGTGCAGCAGCCTATGACAATGGCTCCCCAACAACCGTTCCGGCTTTCCAACATGCCCGTTGGTGGTCAACAGCAGCAGCAACAACAGCAGCAGAACGCATCAGGCAACGCACCTCCGTCCGGTGGTGTAATCAACTACAACCGTGACGGTGGGCTATCGCCGACCAGCAACCAGCTGGCGCGTTGGTTCTCACCCGAGCTACTCGCTCAAGCCTCGGCAGGTAAGCTTCCGTCGCTCAACATCGGACAGGCGATGAGCCTGGAGGAGTTCGAGCGCAACATTCAACACTCATCGACCACTGTACATAACTAGGCTGGTGTGGTTTTCGCAGAGCAAAAAGAGAGAAACTTATTGTGCGACGAACCCGTGCTATCGAAGAAGTAAGCGAACCTTTTTTTTATCACATTTATTTATATTATTATTATTATTTTTGTAATTTTAATTACGTTTGTGCATCTTTAAATGCGACAGTTTGTTGTGATGGTACAGCAGCTCTTATGGATGCTAGGGCTGAAACGTATGTTGCACTCTGTGCAGGGAAGGATTCACAAACAGCAAAATCGACCAACGTTGCTAAGATTCTTTGGGTGTATTGTTAGTGAAAAAATTTGATTGACGTTGATACTGAAGTGCTTCTCAGCGTAGTGTCACATGCATTAAACAACACAACCAACAACAAGTTACTATCGCACACGCATACACATGTATCGATGCCCACTTTTTGCAAATATCGTCGGCGATGAACTTTACTTTTCTCTTTTCAGAATTTCCATTGGTATAAAAATAACCAAATTTTCGTTTTACATTACTGGATTCGCTGAGCTGTTTCCCCGTCTCCAGACGTCTTTTAACAAGTAAATGGACTAATTAAATTTTTTTAATTAGTAAAATTTTGCTAAATTTATGTATAAACCAAAGGAAATTTGCATACTGCATTGTTCGGGAGCGGGTTAACAGCTGACGTGCCAGCAAGTGCAAAAGAAGGAGCTTAGGGAGCTTAGGATTTAGGTTGCTCTAATAGAACGATCCATCGGACAACACCTGAAATGTTCACCGTGTACACATGTTCGCTGAATCGAAACTTTCTCATTTCAAAACTATTATCAATAAATAATATATTTTTTCATTAATTTAGAATACTTTTTCTTTGTTTCGTGAGGTCACCCCCGTCTCTGTCGAATGTATTGCATTACACTATTGTTTGAATCTTTATTTATTTTTTTTTTATTTTTGTTAGAACGGTCTGGCCGTATTAGACTAATTTCACCACGTAGCAGGCTATAGTCAGACCATGCTACGGGGGGACGGTCCGAATGGGATTTGAACCCGGTCCGGTCGTGTTAGGGGCCTAGCGCCGTTGCCAAATACACCACCGGGCCGCCCCTGTTTGAATCTTTATTTTGATACTTTTTTAATTTACTGTGCAACGGCCAGGCCGAATGTTTGTATACCGTGAATTGAAAGCTTCACACTTTGCGCGTCCTTGTGTGTGTGAGAGTGGGTGTGTATGTGCGTGCATGTGTGTATCCATGAAGCATGGTTGTATAGATTCTGGTCATGCAGAGAACGCTTCCTAAAGACTAACCCATAAGCTGTAATATTAAAACGATACACTATGCGGTCCGATTATGTTGTGCTGAACACATCACGAGCCTGTGTTTTCGAATCTGATTTAGATCGATCCACCCGCAGCAAGAACTGACTAGACTTATGTTGATCACGTTCAATGGCACGTTCCGGGGAGATAGTTAACACTTCGTAAACAAGCTTCGTAAAGGCTACCACCAATGAGCACAACACCTTAACTTACAAGTCGTATCTTATGTACATCATCTAGCTTGAAATCAAATATTTGCACCAAGAGGCAATTTTTGTCCAGTTTGTTTTTTAGTTTCCACATAGCAAACTGTCGCGTGTTTCAAGGACATATTTATTGTGCCACCATTCCGATTTGTGCACAAAGCTTCATAAGGATTTGTTTGGTCTGTTGTAGGTGTGTGTATGTGAAAGGACAATGAAGGTAGAAATCACTACAGCCACGAAAGCTATCTTGTAAAATGGCTTAACCATTGTGCAGCGTGTGTGTATCGATACATCAGGGTCCGGTGTGCCGATCAAGTCACTCAAGAAGCAACTGACGTCCGAGTCCACAAAGTCCTTTTAGTCCGTCCAAATAGACAGAGCCAAGCATGGTAGACCCCCCCCAGCAATGAGATGGCATCGATGCGTTCGCTAGAAGGACCCCCTGGGATATAGAATTGGCAGATGGTGGATGCACAACCGGTTCCGATTTCTGGCACCTTTGCTGCAAAGTCTGAAATCCGTTGCAATGCCTAAGAATTAAGGTAGTGGCAATCGATTCGTGCATCCCTGCGTTGTGTTTTCTCAAAATGTATCGATGTATGGATGTTGACATTATCTCAATACTCTGATTTGTTTTCTCTAAGGAACAACATACATGTTAGTGGTTGCATAAAGACCCAAGCTCACGATTGTTTCGTGAGATAGGCACAGACATCAGAGATAAAATAACTTGTAGATTCAAAGTGAAAAACGCAACCCAAAGCGTTGAACGATTACCAGCTCTGTGTCCGGACGTGCGTGCGAATCGCACAGTACCGAAGTGGATGGGTTACACATATAAACCTGTCCTTGTTTAGCTCTCTGTTGCATCCTAATTTGCAGAAATTATTTTTATTTTCTTCTCTTGAATGGTTTAAAATTATCTATTTTAGCAATTTTTGTTTCGATATGGTGATGTGTTACTTTTACAAAACAAAAAAAGAAAATGTAATTGAATGCATTATTGCAAAACAATGTATATTGTGCATCGGAACGTACTGAACACGATCTTGTATCTCTCTTTCTCTCATATTCTCTATTGCTCGAGTTTACTGATGGTAAAAAGAGCTTTCACTATCATCACCCACACGTTGTCCATCGAGAATCCTTCCGCTGCGGGCATGAACTTAGAACATGTTTCAATACGTAGGTTAGGCAGTTGCACGGTAGCCTTCCTTCTCTCACTATGCCTACGCTCGACGTAGTAGAGCGAACTGTGCGCCGTGTAAAATAAGACGATAAAAGATGTTCAGCAACAAAATATGAAAGCAAAGAAGGAAACAAGTGTACGTGAAAAGCAGCAGCAGAATAAAAACAAAAAAGATACAGATAAACCACACGTTAATTAGACACGCGCAGTAACCTAGTAACTAAATGAAAGCTCTTGGCGCAAAAAAAAACCCGACTAAACAGAAGAAACGTCGCTAGGCTTAAGGTGCAGATCAAAACGAAAAACTGATTAAACTGTATGATTGTTACTCACAAGAAAACAAAAAAAAAAGTACATTAATAAATCATTGTAAAACGGTACTTATAAGAGAATGACGTGCATTTAGTATAACAAAATGGGAAATAATGATTGGGAAGAAAGAACCAACTGTTATCGAAAAAAAAAATAATAATAACAGGAATCTATTTAAAGTTTTGTGTCCACTTGAGTAGTTTTGGACAAACAGAACATAGTGCAATATTGTCTCCAACTATACATATCCAGTTGCTGTAGTGTTCAAAATGGCATCAAATTCAACCCATGTGGTTTGTGCTTCTCGGATATTTACACCACATACAACAACATTACACAACGGAACGAACGGTTTGCGGGTTTGTTTCTTTATTTTAATGAACAAGAAGATTTAACAATGTTGCTCCCATTATGTAAGAATAGGTGCCATCAGCAATAGTGGGTAACAGCGAAATTGATCCTAATTTGTTTTCTCGTATCGCGGATAATACTCCGGTACAAACCGGTGCTTGCTCGTACGATTCGTCGACTCTTCTTAAATGTAGATGGGATTTTCCTGTCCAGTGAGCAATCGGAACATAGACGTCGGCATCGTTTTCATCAGTATCTGAAAAGGGTAGCAGGAAGAGCGGTCAGTGTGAGACATTTGAGTGGCGCACTAAAAGGAGCGTATCCTCATCGTTTTCTTACCTCCCCGATGGATGTGGCGAGTAAGTTTACTATCTTTTCGTGTGGCACTGCAACGACACTTTGGTTATTGATTTCGATGATGCGATGACCGACGCGAACACCGCCACGTTCTGCAATTCCTCCGCGCAGCAGACTGCAAATCTGTCAAATAATAATAATAATAATAATAAAAAAACTGGCATTAAAGTAATGTCTGTAGCGTGTAGAATGACACGATCGTACGCACCACACCATTCTGTACGCTAAATCCAAGCTGGTACTTTGTGTTTGGTCGCTTTATCTTCACCTCCACAACCGGGGCGCACGGCACGACAGTAAACTTTACCACGGTTTGGTTCTTCGTGTTCTTTATGTAACCCTGGCAAGTGGACAGCGGTAACCCGACCAGACTCAGTCCGTTGATGGCGATAATCTGATCGCCGATGTTTAGTTGTCCGCATCGGGCAGCCGCACCGGAAGACGCAAGGTTCGCAATGACCACGGTCGGCAGCATCGAACCCCAGCCGGACTCGACGATCACCACGCCGAGAATTTCACCTTTCGCCTTCGGCACCACCACCTCCTTCTGTAGTTCCTTTTTCGCGAAAATCTCCAGCTCGTCGCCGAAGATTTCCTGACTGTTCAGCACTTCCTGNAGTGAGCAGTCGGAACATTGAAGTGGGCATGGTTTTCATGAGTATCTGCAAAATATCAACAAGAACAAAATGTGTTGTATATTATTTTAATCGCAGGTTGTACTACAGCTCGTGCATACCTCGCCAACAGAAGTTGCTAACAGATTTACAATTTTTTCGTGTGGCACTGCAACGACACTTTGGTTATTGATTTCGATGATGCGATGACCGACGCGAACACCGCCACGTTCTGCAATTCCTCCGCGCAGCAGACTGCAAATCTGTCAAATAATAATAATAATAATAATAATAAAAAACTGGCATTAAAGTAATGTCTGTAGCGTGTAGCATTCTACACGATCGTACGCACCACACCATTCTGTACGCTAAATCCAAGCTGGTACTTTGTGTTTGGTCGCTTTATCTTCACCTCCACAACCGGGGCGCACGGCACGACAGTAAACTTTACCACGGTTTGGTTCTTCGTGTTCTTTATGTAACCCTGGCAAGTGGACAGCGGTAACCCGACCAGACTCAGTCCGTTGATGGCGATAATCTGATCGCCGATGTTTAGTTGTCCGCATCGGGCAGCCGCACCGGAAGACGCAAGGTTCGCAATGACCACGGTCGGCAGCATCGAACCCCAGCCGGACTCGACGATCACCACGCCGAGAATTTCACCTTTCGCCTTCGGCACCACCACCTCCTTCTGTAGTTCCTTTTTCGCGAAAATCTCCAGCTCGTCGCCGAAGATTTCCTGACTGTTCAGCACTTCCTGATAGTCGAGCTCCTTCATAAAGCTGTGATCTTCAATTCCGTTCGCTTTCAGGAACTCCATGTACGCGACCTGGAATGCTTGGCCGATGCTTTGAGCAATGAATTGTGCCTCCTCGCTCTCGAACACGTGGCAGATCATCTTCGGCGTGCGGTTGCCGCTGCGCTTCTTCGGACTGTCCGCATTGGGCGGTCCTGTATCGGTGTCGGTGGCGGGCGCATTACCCGTATCGTCCGTCGCTTCCGGTGCAGTACTCCCGGTGGCGACAAACCGTCTTCGGGCCATCAGTACCACCAGCTGGCCGATGTCGGCGATGTAGGAGATCGTACGCAGTGCGTGGTCCATCATAATCTCCTTCAGATCCGTGTTCAGCACCATGATTTTTTCTGTCGAAATAAACAAATCCACCTCCGTGCTTGGTTGTGACTCTCCCGCCGGCGCCTGGGGCAAAGGGACAATCTCAGTTCAATGGTTTATTGCAGCGCACAATATCTTACCAAAGCCTAGCCGGGTTTAGGTAATTTGTGTGTGATTTTGTTTGTTTTGTTTTGGTTTGGTTTTGTTTGGATTAGCACGCCATTTGATTAAGCCCAGAAAGTGGAGTGGAAAGATAATAACATACGTTTGGCGGTTAGTATGGGCTATTTGTACAAATGTTAGGACAGAACGGACAGAACGAATGGGACGGCAAGCAAGGGATAACAAAAGAAAAAAAAACACATATAATAATAATGGTAAAACACGCAGCACATGCCGACAGGGAAAGGAGGCGAAATTAAGGCGATGGATAAGCGAACGACGCGCATGCTTACTTTAATCCGGGAAACAGCTTCTTCCGCCTGCATCATCCGCGTCGATTTGGTCGGTTGGCCTTCGCACACTAGCTGCGTTGAGCCTAGGTATCTCGCCCGGAACAACACACCTTCGATTAGCACTGCCGGATCCAGCAGACCTTTTTTCCCCCCGTAGGAATGGATTAAAAAACAAGCAGGAAAATCAAAATTAATTAGCATCCGTTTTTTTTCTGTCTCGCAAGCCCAGCAAGACAAACAAATTCATGACAAATGATTGTACGTTAAGCTTTTAATTTCACTAATGCATTTTAACAACTACAGTGTCATGATTTTGTCATCTTCCGGTTAGTAAACGGCATAAAGTACACTTACGGCAAAGAATACGCAATGTGAAAGCATGAGAAAAAGGTTACAACTTATTTTAATGCGCTGCGCAGAGCAAATGTTAAATTAACAAAACTTGGCGCTTAAAGTTATTTAATCACAAAATAGCAAATTAAACGACGCACACCTGGACTGTTTGTACCTACCTTCTCTAGTTTTATGCCTTCCTTTGCTTTCAATTTCCTACAAAAATGTATATACCAATGTTGGTTATTGAATTCAATAGGGAAATTACGATAGAATAGCCGCAACAGGAATCACAAAATAATTTTCTCACCGGTAAATTCTCTAATGTAATATCGCTAGGAACGTAAATTTCACTGTCGGTCCTGATGGCGGTCTGGTAGCGTTTTAGCTTTGCTAATGAGGCTGAATTGGGCGAGATGGTCTTGGAGAACCCTCCAATATCAGCGGTGCTCTAGACGAAGAACATGATTAACGTAAGTAAAACACAATTCTTAACAATTGCGCTCAATGAGTAGTGCGTTGTAATACTCACACTACGATCGTAATAGTTCTGGTCGTCAATATTCTGCTGGTGGCCGAGCAATCTATCAGTCTCCAAATCGGTATCTGTTTCCTCCTCCAACTCGGCTACATTTATATGTCGATCCGACGGATGCAAACTAGAAGGGTTCTCTTGTTCTGGCGGTCTATCCATCGTCCTTTAAGTAAATGTCGTTATACGGTTAACACAAGTTGCTTCTCCCGGGTTTAAACAAAACAACCAAATACACATTCCATTACTCAGTTGTCAGCAACCATCAAAACATTCTACACGTTTCAATGCATATTTGATTGATCCCTGTTCTGTTAACATACCTGAGCACCCACACGGGTGAATCGTCACCGTACTGTGCGAAAGTTTCACCAATTTGGTCCACATTTTCATGCCGCTCGTCCATCGATAGCGTTTTCGTGTTTTGCAGCGTAGACTTGATATCATTTAGCGCTTGCCGAATATCGTTCGCTAGACAATCACGTCCATTTTGTACATTCGAACCGTCGTACGAATCATCGTTGTTGCTGTGCTGGTGATAGTGTTGGTCTTGGCGCATCGTATGCATCCCTAGCGATCCGGTCAGCTCGCAACTTCTACCGGTCGCATCACCATCACAGCTGTTCGTGACTGTGTTGCCTTCCGAGTCGGATGCATGACCGCTCGACAGCCCATCCTCCAGTATCGGCATACTATTGCACATGTCCTCATACTCTACGCACGGTTCGTTGAGAATGGTTTCTTTTGCGTCGTTTTTTACGTTCATTCCAGCATTTATGCCTCTTGCTACAAGGAATAGTAGAAAGAAAACGACAGGTCAATAAAATCTTTCGTACCGCGTATCGTGGGCATAAACAATGGAAGAGAAGAGATACAAACCAAAGCTTCCCGGTCGGTAGTCTGTTTCCGGCGATAGGACAAAATTGTGTGGTTTTAAAATGCTACCACCTGCGGGCATAATGTCATCCTCTAAAGCCACATGCTGTTTGCAGTTGTAATATTTGGTATCTACTTGAAAATTCACGTCGCTTCCTAGAAGCAGCATGGCAAATAATGCATTAGCGCTAATCTACCCCGGAAAAATAAGTTCATAACTTACCGCCCATCGTATTGGTCTTATTGTAAAAGCTCGCCTCGTTGTTCTCGATAAGTCGTGGCCGACCATCATCGGATGCAACCGACTCGACGCGCTTAGGAAACCCGGGTCGAGGAAAATTGTTGCTATTAGGTCGTATCGAACCCTCCGGTGTGGAATAGTTGTTGGAATAAATTGTGCCGAAACGTCGCGGTGAACCCTCGTACTCAGCAATTGTTAACCCTCCTACGGTTGCAAGAATACAGCAGCAGTGTGTTATATGAAAAAAACGAATGCATGCATTCATGGGCCTACCTATAATGGTCTGTATCTTGGTAGATGTTTCTGTGTGCGCTTCTTTGTTTGGTGTGTTTCCACCGACTAAAATGGACATTTCCGAACCATGAACACCACTCGACGGCCAGTTCGGTTCGATATCATCGAAAACAACTATCTCGCCGTCGGAAAGGATGGACTGTGTCGAATAAACGTGAGAGCCGGCCGGCATGACAACGATGTTGGATGCTGCATTGGCCGATGAATGATGGCATTGGGGCAACAGTACCGGGCTGGAAGCAGTGGTCGAGTCGCTGCTCCCGTTATGCCCACCGCTACCGACAGGGCTTCGGCCTACTTGGATCTGATGCCGCTGCTGGAAACGTATCTTCGGCTCATGTTCCGCCATGGTAGGTTCGGGAGAATGTAGTACGGTGCTGACTGGGGTAGTGTTTTGATTCATGCCAGATTGGCCCTCCCAAAAGTGTAGCTCCGTCTCTTTGTCGCCGTACAGATCATGCGAATGCAGCTGGCTATTGACCGCGTGCGTTTTTGCCTCACCAATCGCACCTGAGAGCGGATGTTTACCATCGTTGGTGCAATACATCGTGGTGGCCACGGAGTGTTTTGGTGTTGGAAGAAATGTTGATGGCGAGGAGTCGCTGGCTTGTGCTGTTTATTGCACGATTTACTGCATTGTTGGACGCATGTAATGATTGTTACTGCAGAACGGTCCGCTCAGCAACAGGAATGCTTATTGCATAATATTTTAACGACAAACTATTGACTGAAACACTCAATTAGCGTAAAACATGTACATGTATGTCCCCTACGACCATACGACCAGTGCGGTGAAAAACTCGTGTAAAAACTGGCCACTTTACGTCGGCAAAAGGAAAGTAATTAGGTCGCGGTTTGCAAACGCTTACGGTGGCACACGGTGAAGAAAAATCGATTCGAATATGTTTTGCCCCGTTTGCTGCACTTAAGGTATGCCACCTCAATTGTATACGGAACACGGAACGATTCTCTCAGTTGGAGTACAGTTGTAAGTGATCCTAATATTTTTTTTCCGACACACGATCTCTCCGCTTAAACTGATCAGAAAGTTGATTTTTTTTTTCACTATGAATGTGGACGAGCAGTATTCACCCTACATCTTCTACAATAAACATCGTAAACAGCTGTCAAGTGGCTCTTACTTGAGCAAGAAAATAATATGTATGCGTTTTTATTTCGGTCTAACAATTCAAAACGATCTGTCAAATGACGGGTTTCGGAAGCGAATTGAAATGGAGAAACTAGATTCGTTAGCATTTTTGTTTTGTTAACTTAACCCACGGAACTGTTGTTCAACTGTATCGGGTGTATAGAAAAGTTTGATATTAAATTTAATTTTATTTAACCACAATAGTTTTATAAACAAACAGAAGGACGAATCGCTGGGAATGATATCAGCAATGCGGCAAACTCGGAACATGCTCGATGTGTAAGGACACATCACGCGATGGAAACGAACAGAGTGACGTTTGAAAGGTAAGACACCAGTTAAAAACGCTAGCGTACGGGCACTCTTAGCATAAGCATAAGCACAAAAAAAAGGGGTAATCTCTCCGGCACGAGCAGAGAAACGCGAGAGTGAGCAAAAGGATCGATGCGCGAGCTGTGTGCGTGGGGTGATGGTGGCGAACGTCGGTGTGTGTGGTAAACAGAGGAAACCGTACATACAGGATCAATGAAATCGCAATTTCCACTGCTCCGAAAGGAAGTGCAACAGTCGCAAGGAAGTCGTTAATAGCGAAGTGTGTTCGATGTTCGGTTAAAATGTAAGATATTTTTTTTTTAAATGAACAGTAAAAGTGCGCTAATGGCTTGAATTTGCCCTGTTTTTACCATCACGTTACTGGTTGTGCCTGGAGCTGTGCTTTTGCGAAATATTTTCGTTATGCAATGCAAAAAAAAACATACCCCTTGCATGACGCGTTCATCAAAATATGATACATGCTCTTTTTACGCGTAGTTAGCTTTTGTGTTCCATGCTGTAAAATCCATGCTGAGGGAAATCGTTTTTCTTTGCTATGGTTTGTGTTGCAATATTTATCCATTTCCGTTTAGTTTTCCATACGGGCGAAACTGAGTAACGATCCTATGAAAAAGTGGTCCATACATACATCTATATACAAAAATTCATATATATATATATATGCTGCGCGAACTGTGTGTACGTATGTCCGTGCGTCCGTGTCCCCGTGTGTGCGTATACCAGAATGGGCCTTTGTGCGTGTATGTGTGTGTGTGTGTGTGTGTGCGCGCGCGCGGATTTGCACAAGTGCGTACAAATTTACGTAGGTACTGTCGCACATGAATAAATTTCCTAAATTTTTTCTGCAACAGTTTTTACATGAGCATTACAATGTACTGTGTGTATGTGTATGAACATTAGTTTACGTTCGTATGTGGACATGCGTGTGTCGTTTAAAAAGTTCCCTCCTCCCAAAATGCACCTCAACATAAGATGAATGGATATGAATGTCCTTCGGTTAGCTGCAGACATGTGCAAACCTATTCACAAACTTTCGCATAAACCCGAACTGACACAGAGGGTCAGCACTATCAGCTCAGGATGTTCTCCTTGTTTCTAGAGAATTGTACTTTATTTTTTTTTTATTAGTTTGTACGTTTTTGCTTCCAATTTGCATTTGGTAGTGTCGCAGCTTTTATGCTGCACTGCTTCACAAGAAAAAAAACAATCAATTAAGTGTTCTGATTGATATGTCCGCAAATGTGCAGTTCAAAGACAACGCGTTTTTCGCTAGATCTCCTATAGCGCGAGGCAAAATGTACATTTGCAACTTCTTACGGGACATACACGTTATTGGCCAGTGTAGTAACGTATTGAACAGAGTAATAATAACCCCAATTTTATGTGCGTTTGTGTATACTAAATACACTCACACACACACACGCACACAAACACACACACGCGCGCGCGTACAGCAGACACGTATGCACACATATATTCCCACGCACGCACACATGGCAACCAAAGCAATAGCTTAAGGCAGTGCTGTAGCTAGCGAGAGAAAGAGAGACAGAGTGCGAGGAAAATGAGAAGAAACAGGAGAGAGAAAAAAAGCGTGAGAGCGGACGTCCAAACAGCAGGACGTTGTGCTCAAATTTCCTCTTTCATACTTTCTGTGAGTCATACCACAGCAAATCATCACAAGCTTGTGTGTGCAAGGATCAATTATCGATTTTTCTGCTCGGCTCCCCCTTTATAGTGCTGCTCAAAACTTGGTTCGTTCGTTCGTTCACCGCCTGCTCACATTACATTGCAACTGTTTCGGCTACTCATTCGCGCTATTGTGCAGCTAGACCTAGCAAGCGGCAGTCCCGACGGGAGGCACTGCAAAGGCCAGCCAAGCCAGGGCGATCGTGATCGGGAACCGAGTTATTAAAAGTGCGTTTTTACATTGTTACATTTCAGTACATCCAACATTACACACACTTCTTCCTTCGCATCGTGCGCCACTTTTCGGTTGCCGTCTCGCAATACCGCCCAGCCAGTCTATTTCCCAGTGTGGTGCAGTTCGTTTCTTTTCGGATTTCCGCTGCGTCCGTTACACACGCGACTCCCTTGCCGGCCCTTATCCTTGTTTTTTTTCTTCTTCTTTTCGTTTGGTTGTTGCCCTTGTTCAAGCCAGTTAGCCCTGCGACGGAAAAAAAAAGCCAGCCGAGGCGCTCACCCGACTACTCGCAGCGCCGTTTCGATTAGTGGGCCTTAACTATGGTTAGTTCGACCGTTGCTTTCGATCAAAAGTCATCCACGACACCAGTAGAGAGCACCACAGTCGACCGAAATGATAGCAGTACTATTTCCTCCCTGCCTTTCAGCAGCAGCGTCAGCAGCGCCTGTAACGATACGGCAGGTGTGCTGACACACGATGCTAGTAGCGCGTCCGTGCACGATGTGTCCGCCGCGTTGAGCTTTAGTGAACAGAAAATTTCGTTGCTTTTCCCCAAATGCAAACCGCGCAGTGAATATCACTATGTCATGAACAACAGCAGCAGCAGCGGCAGCAGTGCTTGTGCGAACGGTAATAGTAGTAGCAAAAACAGTAATAATAATTGCCTGATGGACGTCGGCAGCATGTCGCTCGGTTCCACGCATTCGCTCGCGACGTATGTGACGCGTACAAGCCCGCCGACCGTGGCCGCCCCGGGCAGCAATGCGTCCGCCGCCAAGGTTTACATGGATATGGGCACGTTCGGCAATAATAATGGCGGCGGCGGCGGCGGTAGTAGTGGTACCAGTGCCACTGTCAGCCACGGTACGGGCGAGTTTGAGTATAATGCAGAAAAGGAATTGGTCGTTGGCAAGGGTTTGCAGATGAATGCGTGTGGCATGAACAACAACGTTAGCGGCAGTGGTAACAACACCGGCGGTAATAATAACCATTACAGCAATAACCATCCGGCCGGTGGTGGTGGTGTTGGTGCTGGTGGAAGCTTAGGAAGTGGTGTTGGTGGTAGCGGTGGTGCTGGTGCAGGAACGATGGGCATCAAGAGCGACGGTATGTACGGTAGCAGCAGTATAAAGCATTCGTCCAATCAATCCGTCAGCAAGAACACCTCCTCGTCGGATGGTTACAGCTTTTACTACAACAATCAACCACCGTCGCTGACGTGCTCGCCAACCGAAAATCAATCTGCTATCAGCGTGGCAACACTCGGCAACAGCAGCAGCGGTACAACGGCCGGTCTGCTGCTATCCGATGACGAGGAGGCAAGCGACCGCACGAAGAAAGACACGTCCGGCGCGGCCAGATGGATGGAGCGCAACTACTGTCACCTTTCCGTGTCGCACTATCCGAGCGTGGCAAAGCCGAAAAGTGGTGGCACTGCTGGTGGCAGCGGTAGCACCGGCGTAATGCAGCCACCGAAGCGGGGTCTCGCATCTGCCACCGCTTACAAGCCGGTCAACTGCTACAATATGGTGTTACAATCACCGCTGGAGGACGAAAGCGACATGGAGGACAAGCTGAAGTACTACAACTACCAGCACGAGATGCAGACGTACAATAGTACGCGCAAGGACAAGCTAGCTGGTTTCGGGAGCAGCGTCGACATGCACTGCGTCGCTGGCAGTATCGGTAGCGAGTGTGATGAAATCGTCGTCCTTAGCAGCAATGCAAAGGAGCACGGCCACTCGCTGTCGGTTACACAACCGAAGTCGGACGCGCTGTCGGATGAGTCGGGTCCAGGTTGCCGGAAAGGTGTGCTGCACATGGGCCAGAAGATGGAACACGTACCGCACGTCGGTCTCAGCGTCGCTAGCCCGAGTGTGGAGAATGAGCAAACGTTGCATTCGGTTGACTTTGGTGATAAAATGTTCAGCCACTATCCCGTCAAACCGAACGTATTGGACGATGGTGAGGAGATGGTGGAAAATAAAACCAGCACGGGCTCCAACATCATTGGTGAGTATCTGCTTGCCTTTTTTGGTTTTTTTTTTTTTATGTTTTTGCTACGCTTGTTAGTGGACCATTATCAATTGACTTGTTTTGTGTCTGGTTCTTCTATTTTTTTTTTTTTTTTTTTTTTTTTCCCCCCCCCCCCCCCCCCCCCGCTATGTCATTACCGTGTTCTTTACTCGATGCACCAGAGTACGATGGTTCACCAAGACGTTTCGGGTTGAATCTGTGCGATGAAAGCGACTGCTACCTAGCGTCTAGTGTGAAGATAAATCTAACGTCACCGTCACTGCTAACGCTACCTCGACCTGGATTTCCGCAGCGTGTTTTATCGACAACATCAGCGGCTACCAGTAACACTAGCGTGACTGCCGGTCAAACGTCCGCCGGCAATGCTAGCTGCTCTCCTTCGCTGCTAGATCAGGTGAACTCTACCCTCAGCAAGACGCTGTTGCTAGATGGGAAAGGTGCCCGTTCGCAGTGCGATATGGACGGTACGAGCAGCTACGGCAGCAGCGAACACACCAAGGTAGCTGTGAGCAGGAAGGAACAGGACCATCACGTGTACGATTTGCTGCCGTGCGACATTAAAGCAGGCAAACGGTCACCGTCCGACATGGGTAAGCCGTTGGAAAAAAATCAACTCCACGCGCCTCCAACGCCGGAGGATGAGTTGACGCTCGGTACTGCCGGCTTTCCGCCGATTGCCAACTCCTCGACGTTCGATTACTTGTACGAGTTTTCCGAAACGCGCAAAGTGCTGGAGGAGTTCTTCAAGTGTCCCTCGACCGAGGACGTGGAGAAATTCAGCGACTACAATGACAGCGTGGACGACGATGGCGAGAGTCTGGACGTGCATTACGACTATCCGGTCGACATGGAGCGGTCGAAAACGATTGAAACCACCTACATCGGCAATGTGAACGGGGCGGGAAAGCAAGAGCACCCCGTTACGCACTCCCCCAAGTCGCCCATACTCAGCGATGGTCCAACGCTGGAGGAGGAAGACGACGATACGGCCGATGTGGAGGATGAGGAGGAAGAGGATGAGAAGGAAAGCGGTATGGCGAAGTACAATTACAAGCTGAAGAGCAAATCCCGCATGAACGAATACTGTGGGCTGCGGAAGAAAAAGTCCGAAACACACGCGAAAGGCCACACCGGGTTGGGCTTAGCGGTCGTGGAGGGTACGGACCGATTCTGCAGCACCGAGTTCGATCGCCGCGACGACGATGGTGTGCGATTGTCGCTGAAATCCACCCTCCAGTCGGCAAGTGATGCTCGCGACTACGCGATGTACGTTCAAAGTAGCCTGCACAAAACTTACACAGAGCAGCAACAGCAGCAGCAGCAGATGGATACTCATGCCGGTAGTCAAAATCAGTCATCAAACCAACATTCCAACAACGTCAATGAGCTGCGCTTCAATACATATATCAATGGGGAGAGCCGCACGAGCAGCTATGACGCCATCAATGATGCGAACTACGATGGGCATCCAGCTATATCGAACGGTAGCGACAAGGACCCGCTGCACTACTCTCTAAACGGCGATAGCGGCGACGGTCGGAAGGTGTTCACCCGCAAATATAGCAAAAACTTCAATTATTCGCCTGATACGACTGACTACGATTCGAACTGCGGTGACTACGACAGCGAAATATCGCCACAGTACGGCAGCGACTTTGGTCTCATAACCGGTAACGGTGCTACCATGTGCGATGATCTAAACAATGGCGTGATTAGTGCGACATCCGGTGCACCGACCGGTACCGGCGAGTCGCTCAACTGTCTGTTTGCAAACAACGCAAACA
>CM032179.1:1957538-1999400 GCA_018908115.1 Anopheles rivulorum
CTACTCGCGTTACTACGCAGCGATGCCGGTGCTGGAGGATGGTCTGTCCAGTGGCCATGTGTCCGATTCGGAGAACAACCTGAACGCGAACACGATGACGGGTTTGCTGCCACCGGATCTGGTAACCGGCAGCGTAAAGCAGCTGACCGGCAACGGGAATAATGGTGGTAATGGTGGTTTAATGCAATCAGCCGGTGGTACTGCATACGGTCTCCTAGCAGCACAGTCCCCTTCGGCAAAGCAATCGATATCGTCATCACCGATTGTGTCTAAGGAAATAAAAGGCGCACAAGGCCCGAACGTGCAACCGCCGCAGCAGCAACAGCCGCAGAACCAAAGCACTAATGTCGAGGGTTACTTCGCGAACAACACCTTCCGCATGGGGAACCTCAAACTTAACTCTAGCATGCTGCACAACGCAAGCATATTCAAAAACCGCGATCCAGAGCTGGAATCTCTTTACACGATCAGTAAGTGTCACATTGGGCCGGGCGCGCAGCATACCAATTTGCAGTGCAACGTAATCATTTTAAATGCATGAAATCTGGACCAACTAAACAGAACGGTGAATAAAATGATTGTGTCGTTGCTCTGAATAGGCTACATACAACATAATTTAAAAAAATCAAATGATTTTCTTTATATTTTGTCTTGCAGATACTATACAATCGACTCCACCACCTCCGGCACCAGCACCGCACAGGAAATCTTCGATCGATTGTGATAACCTGTCCATGCTGCAACAGCAGCAGCAGCAGCAGCAGCAGCAGCAGCAACAACAACAACAACAACAGCAACCAGCACAGCAAAAGCAACACCAGCTACAACATCTTCAACAGCTTCAACAGCAGCAGCAGCAGCAGCAACAATCGCAACAACAACCACAACAATCACAACAACAGCAGCAACAGCAGCAACAGTTCAACCACACACAAGCATCCAGCGCTGACGTGCAGTCCACATTGAAGGATATTAGACTTTGCTTGCAGAAAACAAAGAACTTGAATTTAGCTAGCGGCAACCAATCTAGGAAAACGTTTGACAAAAGCAACATATGCACTAGCGAGTATTCCGAACCGCTTGGCACTGCCGTCAGTGCAGCGGTCAGTGGTGGTGGTACGAGCAACGTTAGCGGTGGTGTAAGTACCGGTCCGAACCTGTCACCAATATGGATACCACGCACGCGAGCAAACGATGACTTTAGCAGCAAACCGGTTGCAAATGGAGGTGCAACACTTCAAACGTCCGTCGGCGGCAATGGGCCGAGCGTGCTTTCAAATGGACTGCAGTCCGTACCCGGAGCTTCCTGCAAGCTTTCCTCGTCACCCTCATCGATGCACACTTCACTGCAGGCGTGCACGAAACCGGGCACCGGCGCGGCGCCGGGTGAATTTGCCGAGGAAACGGATGTGCTGATCGCACCAGGTGCAACTTCGAAAACGATGGCCCTTGTCGACGAGGACGAAGATCCGGATACAGATCTCGAAACCGACCGTCTTCTCGGTCATCAGCGTTTGGATGACCAAGGGTTTTACGACGAGAGTAACAGCAAGCACTGGAGCAACGAACGTAAAACGGGCGCAGCGCGCTTACTTACGCTTGGCAAGGTGTCGCCGAAGCAGCAAAACGCATCTCAGTCGACGAGCACGGCAGGAACAGTGGGAGGCGTTGCGAGTTCCGGTGCGGGCGCTAATGGCAAAGCCACCAACCAGGGCACACTGGGTGAACGATTGGGTGGATCCGTCGCTGTACGTGCTAATCAACCGAATGGTACCAGCAATTTTCTACCATCGTCCGGTGCTGGCATCTCTACCGCTGGTGTAGCTGGCACAAATTCTACCATCCCGCTGCCGGATCTTGGTACGACCGCAACTGCTCTGCCAGCGTCCGTTGCCGGCACTGCTGTGAATGGTGGTGTTGGCTCCACGTCCACCAACTGCCACAAAAGCTCCAAAGCTAGCGGCAACTTGATCAACTTTAACGGTCCAAACGAACCGCAGACGCAGTTAACGTCGCCGAATCCCAGCCCGCAGCATTCGCTGAGCGAGGGGAACTTGTTGGACAAGTCGAACGAATCGGGCAGTCCGAGTGGTTCGACGAAATCGAAATCGCTGCACAATAATGACACCAAAAGGAAGTCGAAAAATAAGGAAGGTAAGTAATAATATAATTTTTACATTCATTCAAAATCGCGAGAGGCCAAGTTATATTGTTAATTACAATGTGATACTTTCTTCGCAATACTATGCCTACACTTACTATGGATTGTTCGCTGTAAGTAATCTATGCCACGGGATTCACCGGCTTTTTGTGATATTTCATACCATGACGTTACATTAGGCAAGTCATCATCTAACTGAATGCGGGTATGGTTTTTATTCTAGCGTTGCAGTTCTTATCGAGGGTGTACTGTTTCGGGCACGTTACTTAGGGTCAACTCAGCTAGTCTGTGAAGGACAGCCCACGAAATCTACCCGTATGTTGCAGGCAGAAGAAGCAGTTTCTAGAATAAAGGTACGCTATGTCTTGCCTTTGTTGTGTTTTTTTGCGCAAATCAATTGCTGAATAATGACATTATTTTTTTCCATTTCATTCTGTCCTTCCCGTTTGATGATGTTTGCACTAAAATGGTTGTAGGCTTTGGTAAGTTATAGTGACACAACCGTTGGCAAGCTAATTGCAAAGCGTTCGTAACCAAACAATTTATATTGTATTTTGCTTTTGTCTAAAGTCTCCCGATGGTGAAGTGCAACCAAGCACGGAAGTTGATCTCTTCATATCCACCGAAAAGATAATGGTACTAAACACGGATTTGAAGGAAATCATGATGGACCATGCGCTGCGTACGATCTCCTACATCGCCGATATTGGAGATCTAGTAGTACTGATGGCTCGGCGGCGCTTCGTACCACAGGATGTTGACTCAACTGACTCGTCCGGTGGTGCTGGCAATGGGTCGGGTTCCCACACGGTCAGGGATGTGGCCGGCAGTGGCAGCACACCGTCACAGAAGCTTGCCAGCGGGCCGAAGGGCAACCGCACGCCGAAGATGATCTGCCACGTGTTCGAGAGCGAGGAGGCACAGTTCATTGCCCAGAGCATCGGCCAAGCATTCCAGGTCGCGTACATGGAGTTCCTGAAAGCGAACGGAATTGAAGATCACAGCTTTATGAAGGAGATGGACTACCAGGAAGTGCTGAACAGTCAGGAAATCTTCGGCGACGAGCTGGAGATTTTCGCGAAAAAGGAACTACAGAAGGAGGTGGTGGTGCCGAAGGCGAAAGGTGAAATTCTCGGCGTGGTGATCGTCGAGTCCGGCTGGGGTTCGATGCTGCCGACCGTGGTCATTGCGAACCTTGCGTCTTCCGGTGCGGCTGCCCGATGCGGACAACTAAACATCGGCGATCAGATTATCGCCATCAACGGACTGAGTCTGGTCGGGTTACCGCTGTCCACTTGCCAGGGTTACATAAAGAACACGAAGAACCAAACCGTGGTAAAGTTTACTGTCGTGCCGTGCGCCCCGGTTGTGGAGGTGAAGATAAAGCGACCAAACACAAAGTACCAGCTTGGATTTAGCGTACAGAATGGTGTGGTGCGTACGATCGTGTAGAATGCTACACGCTACAGACATTACTTTAATGCCAGTTTTTTTTTTATTATTATTATTATTATTTGACAGATTTGCAGTCTGCTGCGCGGAGGAATTGCAGAACGTGGCGGTGTTCGCGTCGGTCATCGCATCATCGAAATCAATAACCAAAGTGTCGTTGCAGTGCCACACGAAAAAATTGTAAATCTGTTAGCAACTTCTGTTGGCGAGGTATGCACGAGCTGTAGTACAACCTGCGATTAAAATAATATACAACACATTTTGTTCTTGTTGATATTTTGCAGATACTCATGAAAACCATGCCCACTTCAATGTTCCGACTGCTCACTGGACAGGAAAATCCTATCTACATATAAATTTGTCATTTTTTACGAGTTAGGACCATCGAGCAGGACCTTAACTTGTAATAACTAGATATTATGCTGAGAAACAACACATACATACACACACACACACACACACTAACATACATTCGACTCTATATACTTTATGATTTTTTGTATGGTATACATATATAGGAAACGATTATATGTGTATATTTCTAGCAATCTTTTGGAATTGATTCATACCTTGGCCTTGCAATTTATATATTATTGTTACGAATATGAGCATAATATACACACACACACACACACAAACAGAAACTCAATACTCGACACATGGGTTCATCCAACCCTATGCATACGTAAACAATACGAAACTTTTGGGAAGGAAGAACATGTTATGCCAGGGCCTCAATACACATAACGCAGCCATAATTAACACTACTCATTCACGACTAAATGTAAAGCGTTGAGTTTAACATTTGAAAAAAAAACGGTATAATAATATAGCTTTTGCATTTGGTGGTTTCTTAAAGGTAATAGAATGAAAGAAAAGAGAGAGAGAGAAAGAGAGAGAGAGAGAAAGAGAGAGAGAGAGAGAGAGAGAGAGAGAATGAGAAAGACATAACAAGTCAGATAAGGCGATCAAGCACAATATGAAACTAACATGAGGAGATCTACGAAACGATACACATTTGAACATTTCACTAGCAGGAGAGCAAAGCAAACATAGAAGAAACCCCAAGAAAAGGAAACATCAAACCATGGGACGGTACGACAACCAAAGATACCATTTATTGTAATTACCTTAATGAAGGGAAGAAAGAAGGAAATAAGAGGAAAAAACAAAACATGTAGTGAAAAACCAGAATCTCAGAAACTGATATATTTTTTGAAATCATTTAATAAGCAAAATCAAGCTAAAACAGCAAAAGTAAACCAAAAAAAAAGAGGTCGCTCGGAAAGAGGGAGAGGAAGGGAGACAGTGAGGGAGAAAGTACATGCAAAGAACGAAATGAAGCTAAAAGCCATACACATACATATAAGATAAAAGAAACAAAAAACTAAGCTTTGCTGAGCTGAGTGGAGGAACTGAAACAACATCTAGATTTACGATCGAATGTATCGCTCGAACAGTACTCATTTATCGTTTCCATTACGTTGTGTAAGTGGTGTTCTGTTTGTCACCAAAAACTGAACAAACAAAAAAAAAAGCAAATACGATCTAAATCTAACAACACGCTAGGGCTATAATTTGAGAAACACAAACACAGCACACTAAACACTCAGACAAAACGAACACAACAGCAAAAATACGCATTTAAGATATCAATCCCATACACATTTACCTGTGCTCAGTGCTGCTTCATCTCCGCTTGTGCGGTACTACAGCGTTCAAAGTATTCAAGCCTGCTGCGCTATAAGTAAACAAATGTCTGCTGTCCATAAATTGTGTAAAGGCAGGAAAAGGCGTGTTTCGATTGAGATTAGTTGTCCAGCAATCTGATAGGTATGTAATGTTTGCGTTATGCAAAGTATATAAAAGTACGGTCTACATGCATCTTGCGATAAGCTGCTAACATTTCCGCACTGGGTATAGGAAGGTACCACAGTAGTAAGGAGAAAAACCAAAACACCGTCCTAAGAAGAAAATGAAACAAAGCGAGAAAACCTACAATGCTCAGAGAAAACAAACAAACAAACAAAAAAACACATGCAAACAAACTAAATCGGGTAGTAGAGGAATATTGATGGCAGATATTGATGCAATTTAGCGGCTTCGCTTAAAATTCCGATCCGTTTATCTCCATTCAGTGCCGTTAATACACCAAGAAGCACTGTAGTCTGAGTTTTGATTGTGTTTGTTTCGCTGATTTAGACGAGCGTTGTTGTTTAGTTTTTGTTGGTTCAATTCATCCAACCATGAACTTATGAGTATGCATTAGAGGTAAAGTTTTTCGGCGAACGATGCAGCTGCAAGTAAAATCCCATTTTGGAGGGAGCATTAGTATTGACGGTACACGTTCTCGCTTTCTTATGCTATGAACAGTATTTGCTTTGCTGATTTAGACTGATCCTTTTTTGGCATTCAGGTATAGGTTTTTTTTGTTTAATATACACACACTTACAATATTCACGCGTTTATGCTGTTAGGTTAAAAAAGAATAATGTCTCCAGCGAGAGCTACTATTACGGAACGGTACCCTGTTGTACGTAGCGGATGTGAACCGATCATTCATTTAATTGTAGCAATCACTACAGAAGTCGCCTAACAAAAGTTGCTTCGGAAGAAGAAGAAGAAGGAAAGAGCAGAAACGCAAGCAAACAAAAAGCGAATCGGCCCGCTATTTATGAACGATGGTTTAACATAACTATCTGAAGGTTTGGATATTTACTTCTGCAAAGTGTAAAAAAAAACAACAACAACTAACAGCAACACGGTGACAATGTGATGTCTAAACAAAACAAACAAATATGAGTAAATATTAGATAAATGTAAAGAAGAAAGAAAAAAAACACACACACACACACATAACCACAAACACACATGTGCGCGCAAAGAAAAGCATGAACAAGAACGATGAAAACGAGATGAAAACGAAGGAACAAAAAAAAATCGCCAGCTAAACAGTAAAGGAAAAACAATTGGCAGGAAAAAAAATGCAGCAAACGTAAGACAAACCAGTAAACAGCTAATCAAATCAATTAAACAATGTAATAACTTAACTGTCATCTTGTGTAACGTATAAATACGGCGTTTGATAGCTACTAAAACAACAAACCGATGCGTATTTATCATTAAATAAAAAACAAAAATACTGTATATGAGCATGAGCTGGAATAAATATACATATATAAATAAATCGCAGTACCACCGGTGTACATGGTGTATTTTTCTGGTTGTGTTACATCCGAAACGTGCAATTTCATGATCATTTTTATTCTCTGCTTCCCGTAAAACTTACAATTACTTGCTTTTCTGCTATCTGTTGTTACTTTCCGCTTAGAAAGTGCGTTTACCATATCTCAGCCAAAAAAAAAACTACTACTACATGCGCACATGTTTTAACGCACAGACGTATACAACTACAGTGCCGCAACAGATACATGTATATCGCTCAACAGACTTTTCCTACAGTTGCGAAAAAAAACAGGGTTAAAACACATTACTGAACAGAGTGTACACTTGTGTGAGTGATTCGTTTCATCGCTCGAAACCCACGTTCGCTCGTCCCGCATAAACACTCTTGCAAAATATCCTTGCCAAAAAGGAACTGCTCACCACTGGCGTTGTGTGGGTGCGGCGGCTCGACAGCATTGCAATAGCTGTGTGCATGGAAAGAGGCATGAAAAATTCCCGATTTGCAAGGTGGATGAAATTTGATGGATGTGTGGATGTGGCCTTATAGATCGTCGCACGTCTTTGCAAGGACAACAAACACACGGTGTGTGGATGTGTACGAAAACGAAGTCGCCCTCTCTGGCTACGGTACGCATTTTCCGTTTCTCTCTCGCACGTTCTCTCGCGCGCTCTTTTCCAGACGCTCCGACCGTCACTGTGTGCGTGCCGATGGCAGGAGCCAAACCCTTATCGTTCGCACACCTACGTCGGACCGATGTCGGAAAATCCTGAGCGTGTACCATCGCGCAGACTTCGGAAAATTCCTTCTGAGCGGTACGCTAGGGAAATAAGAAAAAACACACACAAACACACACATACAAACACACGCACACGAACCGCGAGAGCTAGCGCATCCTGTGCTGGAAAAGGAAGCAGCACAGGCAACACCGCGAGAGCCGTCAGCATGAGCATGAGCTGTGTAAGAGCGTGCGAGAAAAATTAAAGATGAATGCATAGATACCTCATCTTGCTCAGGCGCCGTTTTTCCAGCAAAACTTTAAGTATCGGAAGCGGAACGGATACCTCTTGCAATAAATAAAACAAAAAAAAAAAATACACACACACAGCAAGAAGCTCTTTGCAAGCAGTGGCAATACCGATTGACAGGCAGTGGCAGTAACGTTTTTTTGTGTGTGCTGAGTTTTTAACTGGGGTAACCTGTCGCGAAATTCGTTGCGTCCAGCAGCAGCAGCAGCAGCAGCAGCAGCAGCAGCAACTACAACTCTCCCATAAACGCGACCATAAGGACTAAACGTGCCGTAGAGGAAGCAGCGAGTTTTCCGCTTCCTTCAGCGCTGTTCGCCTGGCCAGGGCCACGCATTGGGCAATCGAATGAATTTCGCTACTGCTGCTGCTGCGGTACCGCCCGTGCGAAAGTCGACGTCATAGGAACGTAGGAAGTCGGCAGCGACTGGCAGCGGTGGTGGGCCTGCCCTGGTAACAGTGTGTCCCCGTCGGACCCGAACCCGGACCCAGCTGTCGAGCGGAAGGGAGGAGAAAAAATGGCCACGACTACCAACCCGGAATGCCCGCAACGGAAGCATCAGTAGAGCACAACGGGCGCACCTAGTGCGGGATAAGCGAGTGGGTTGGGAGTATTTTGGAGTGGGAAGGGGGAGGGATGGTCGAAAGTGGCAGAGTGCTGAGTGGTGTTAGTAGCTGGCGCTTGGGTGTGAAAGTGTGCGTCTGTGTGCACGGGAAGTTTCTTTCCTTGGCAGTGAAAGTGGTTATCAAGAGTTGCCATTAACAAGCAGCAAGAAAAAAAAGAAACAACAAAACAAAAAAAAACAAAAAGAAAGAACGTTCATTAAAGCTGGGACAAAAACGGAGTTGAGTTGTGTGTGGTGTGCGTGCTTTAGCTTCTCGTGCCGCGCGTGAATGATGCAGAACCGCGAACCTGCTAGCAATGGTAGCGAAAGTGTGAACATTACATAAGGAATTTAGCCAACTTTCCAACTACGAGCTCTTTTGCCCGTGTTTGGGTAACTCGCATACCACGCCATCAACGCCACACGGTGGAACCGTAGCACAACAACACGGCAAACAACAACAACGGCAGCAGTAGCAGCAGCAGCAGCAGCAGCAACAACAACCTAGCCGAGAGCCATTTGGAAAACACCCGTGGTGGAAAATGCCCAAAATTCTGGACAGCGACATCGACTCACCAATTGCGAATCTGATCAAGCGCAGCGGCACGGCCACCAGCAACGCCACCACGACCAACAACAGTAGCAGCAGCTCGAGCAAGCAGAGCGCCCACTACTCGAACGACACCACCAGCGAAAAGTCGGACGGCCCGTACGAGGCACTCGTTGGCCGCCATCACATCATTAGCGGCGGTGGCGGCAACTCCAACTCGTCCTCGTCCTTCTTCTCGTCCGCGTACGACGCGAAGGATGGCTCGAACGAGGGCGGCAGCAGCTTCGGCAGTGGCGGTGCGGCGCTGGCCGTAGCGGCCGGTATCGGGGTGGTGGGACCGGCTGGGTCACTGACGCAACCGCAACCACCACCACCCCCACCACAGCCGGGCCAAAGTGCGTTCTTTCAATCAACCGTCGGCCACCAACACCACCAGCGCGGACACCGGACGGACGGGGCGGACGGTGGGAAGGGTACCGGCAACGCCCCTGGTGCCGCGCCGGAGTCACGAGTCAAGAAGTATCGCCATCAGCAGTTCAGCAAGAACATCTACATCGGCACGAAGAACGCGGAGAAATGGGACACGCTGCGGAACGTGCTGCTGTTCAAGAACGACGTCGAGTTCGTTTCGTTCCTGCTGAAGCTGGCGGAGAGTAACTGCTGGAAGAAGGATTCGCCACTGCTCAATGGGTAGGTTTGAACACGTCCGCTGCAGATTTAGACTAGCTGGGCTTGACTTGAAATTTGGCTGCTATTTGTTTACTTGTGCATGGCGAGCTGAAGCAGGTTGTTTAGGTTCAGGTTGTAGAGTCCTGTATATCAAGTCATCACTGTGTAGTGTAAGAGAACCAAAAGTTAAAGTTTGGTATACTAATTAGCTTGTCGAGCTGAGGATGAATATTCAGGGGCAGGTTGTAGAGTCCGTCATTATTCCATTCTCCAATTCTGCGCAATCTATTGTGGTTGTATGGTAGTTACACTACTTACATACTTACACGCCGATAAAGCCGCTACTTGGTCTGCAGCAGGTGTCTTCAATTTTTTATCGTGGTCTACTTTATCCAAGTTTGGGGCTACAACGCCTTCACTCTCCACGCGGAGGATTTAGAAAAGACTTTAGCTACTGGATCGTCCGATGCCATTTGAATGTCTGATGAGCCTAACGATACTGAGTTCATCGTACAGCTCTTGGAGTTCGTCAGTATTCTTAAATCCTTTCCGAGCATCTTCCACTCGATCCCGGCTAAGAGGATTTCGGTAGTTTTGCACATCTTCAAAACTCAACTCATCTTCAATGTAAATACTGGAACTGTACTTGTTGTAGTACCTGCTTCAATAGACGCGACATGTAGTTTGAGTGAAGAAGAAAGAAGAGATGACACACATTTCCTCAGACCTCAGACCAGTAGTAAGACCGGGAGTTTTGCACGACTTTGTTTGTGTTGTAGGATTGCGGCTCGATCGTCACAATTTGCGGTAATAACTGTTGCTAATTCTGCTCCGTTTTTGCTTTGTACAGATTCCACAGCGAAACGTTACCGGTAAAGTCGCAGGGAGCTAGCAGCAAGGGCACCAGAACCAAAACAGGTGGCCGTGGAAAACAGCAACTGCAGCAGCCGGTACGCGACGACCAGCAACCGCCACTGGAACAGCAGCCGTTACAGCAGCAACTTCACTCATCATCAATCAGCTTCGGCAGCTCAAAGTCGGCCGGCAGCGTGGGCAAGAAAACCAAGAAAGTACAATTTAACAAGAATGTAAATATAATCCATAAGCTTGATAATCGCCGGAGCGGCAAGATGGTATCCTTCAGCGAAAAAACGTTGGCAGACGAGCCGGCGAATCTTCCGCATCACGACGAAGATTCTACGGCCGTACCTGAGGAGGATGACGGTGGTGGTGGTGTTGGTGGTGGCGGTGGTGTTGGTGAGGACGAGGACGAGGAGGAGGAGGAGGAAGACATGGAGGAGGACGACGAAGACGAGGAGGAGGAGGAGGAGCAGGAAGAGGAGGAAGAGGAGGAGGAAGAGGAGGTGGAGCAGGAGGAGGAGGAGGAGGGTGAGGATAAGGAGGCGATGGCCGGTAAGGTGGACGACGGTACGCTCGAGAGTGATGCGGTGCGCAAGCTGGACGTCTTTCTCGGCGATGGCAAGCAGGAGCAGGAGAGCAACGTTGCCAGTCACGACCCGTACCTGTTGGACGAACTCGTGAAGAAGACGCTGCGCAAAACGCACGCACCGTCGGCGAATCAGCCCCAGCAGAGCAACGAGGTGCAGCAGGACTCGATCAGCAGCACGATGGGATCGGTTTCAGAGGACTCGCTAAACACGGAGACGGAGGTGCTGGATTATCGCATTGCCGAGAAGATTAAGACCGAGCTGGAGGAGAAACAGAAGCTGGAGCGCAAAGCACACACCGCGGAGGAGCTGCCGACGACGTCGAACTTTTTCGAACAGTGCGACTTCGATCCGAGCTCGGTCGATGAGAAGCCACCGATGCCACACGCGAAGAAGGGTTCCGTGCTGGAGCGTTCGCGTTCCGGCACGGCTCACGACCAGTCGGCGTACGGTGGTGGACCGCGGAAACGCGGCAGACGTGCCAATGTGGCGGACTCGGGCAATGTCGATCTGCACATCGAGTACGAAGAGCAGGAGTATCGGCCACTGCCGGGAACGCGAACAACCGACGGTGGACCGCTCGAGAAGTCAAACTTCAGCAATCAAGCCAAGCAGCTACAGCTGCAGCAGCATGCCCCGGCGACGCAGCGTAAGACGAAAGGTGCGGGCACCACCAAGAACAAGGTGTGCACCGGGTGCAACATTAAGCATGGCGCAGACCTGTGCCCGCTCAATGCACCGCTACGAGCGATCAGCAACAAAATCGAGCTTAACCAGTGGCTGGAGCAGAACGAGGATTTGATCAAGAAGCACAAACTGTTCCTGAAGCCGGCCGGCACTGGGGAGGACATGGACGACGACTTGGACGAGCATTACGATGACGACGAGGAGGACGAAGACGACGATATGGACGACGAAGATGACGACGGTGGTGATGGTAGCCGGGCGAATGGGAAGCTGGAGCTTACGCCATCGTTCTCGGAGGTGTCGGTGCCACCGGAGTTTGAGCTGCGACTCTGCCCACAGTCGAGCGCCGTCAACGCGATCAGCAGTACAACGCAGAGCGAGACGGCCCAGCAGCAGCAGGATGCGAAGGTGAACCAACTGCAAGATGCATCACTGCAACAGCCACCGGTACAGGAGCAGCAGGACCAGGACTCGATGATGGAGTCCAAAGATTCGCTACCACCGCCATCGCTACCGCCGCCCCCACCGTCGTCGTCGTCGTCAAGCTTTGCCGGCACGATAGGGATGGAGCGGATCGAGCCAGCGCCGAAGAGTCGCGCCGTCAGCGGGCATGGGCTGAGCATCTACACGATCACCTTCATCGCGAAGTATACGAAAATTGGACCACTGACTGGGCAGATTGTGCGCGAAACCGAGATCCAGGATGACTGCACGATGCGCCACATATTCGAAACGTTCGACGGCGTGAAGTCGACGTACACGAGCACGGAGAACAAGAACTTCTCCAACTGGTTGCGCTACATACGGCCGGCACGGAACCGGGAGCAGAAGAACTGCGTGCTGCAGGTGCAGGACGGCAGCATCTACTTCGTGACGAGCAAGGACCTGGAACCGGGCACGGAGCTACTGTACTGGAGCAACGACAGTAACTCCGCCTGGGGCAAGAAGAAGATGGAAAAAACGAGTAAGTATGCGAACATTCGAACTAGCTGCGATAACTTAGCCTAGTGAGTTAACTCTGTTGCGAATGAGTCGTTCTACGGAGCCGACTCGGTGCACACACGTAGTATTGTTGGTTCCTTAATTTTACTCATTGCTAAGTGTTTGCGTGTACCCACGACTAGGCGAATGCCACAAGAGTAAACGAGTGAGTTGTAACGAACACGTGCGTATCCATCTCGCTCATTTACACTATTTACACTCGACTCAGTCTCGGTGATATGAAAAACACTCATGAGTGAGCAGGATAGCAAAGTGCCGTTAATACTTCCCGTGAGGAGTGAGTGGAACTGCTCCCTCACGAGCACATTTTAAGTCACTCTCTCACTCTAACTCTTTCTCACTATGCGCGTTTCTGGTTAGTGCTGCGCATTGACAAATTGTACGTAACCTTTTTTTTTCTTCCCTTTCCAGACTGTGGAGGATGCAATCTAAAGTTCGACCATCCGTTCTACTACCGTACGCACTGCTCCGTCTTTCACGATCCGGGATTTAGTCTCACGATCCGGAAGTACCACTGCAAGGTGTGCGGTGCCGCCGTGCTCGGGAAGGAAAATATCATGAAACATGCGGAAAAGCTGCATGATGGCAAGGGAGCATATCAGTGTCAATTTTGTCAAAAGGTAAGCGAAAAGCGTAACGGCTAGTGGCGGCCCGGTATAACTAACAGACCGTGACCGTTATCGCACATGCATTCGTCGTTGCAGTTCTTCCTGCGGCTCAACTACCTAGAAATGCACCGAACGTACGGCTGCAGCGCGAACCCGCAGCGCACGCGCCCGCTGTGCGACTTCTGCGGCAGAAAGTTCTGCCAGCCGCAGAAGCTGAAGGTGCACATCAAGCGGATGCACAGCGACATGGCGGACGTGTTACGGGACTTCCAGTGCAAACTTTGCTCCAAGCTGCTTGGGTCGCGGGCCGCCTTGCAGCGACATTCGAAGGAGGTGCACAGCCGCAACTCGGCCGTCGTCAGCTGCCCGCGCTGCCAGAAGCTGTTCCAGAACCGGTCGAATCTGAAGATCCACATGCTCACGCACTCTGGTGTGCGGCCTTTCAAGTAAGTCGCATGTCGCACCATTTTATGCGGTAAGACTTGTGCGTAATGTTTGCGACTTCTCGCCTTATTTCAGATGCGCTGAAAACGAATGTACGGCGGCCTTTACTACCAAACAGTGTTTGCAGTTTCACTACAAGAAGGTGCACGGTTACACTCAGGAGCAAATGCCAAAGATCGAGCGAAGCGTGGCATACACGTTCGACGCTTACTCGGGCGGGTTAAATGATGGAATCATTGGTATGATTGTAGTTAAATGTGTATTCCTAGGAGAGGAAGGGTTTGGTTGGCTAGACACCAATCATTATATCCAATGTGTAGACATAGATACCATTTGCTTTGTTGGGGTTTGACGTAATGGTAGAAACGGAACAAAAAAATATTGTAACAAATATTTATTCACAGATGAGGTACAGCGTCGCCAGAGACACAAGTCGTCAGCTTCGGAGGAAGGAGGTTATCCGACTGAGAAGGTGGAACGGAAAAAGCGCTCCCGCCATCTTAACCATTTCGACGAGACATCCCTGCAGCAGCAACAGCAGCAGCAACAGCAACACCAGTCGCAGCTACAGCCATCGCTGCAACAGCAGCCAGATCTTTCGCAGGGCCTGCAGCAGGAGTCAAGTGACCCAACGAAGGTGACGTCACAGCAACAGCTGCAGCAACAATCACCCCAGCATCCGCAGCTGGACTATCCGAATACACCACCAGCGCCGGCACGCTTATCAACGCATCCATCAACCGCACAGCAGCACCAGCTGGTGCTGCCGAATGCCGACGTGCTGCAGAAGGATGCGGAACTGCACCAGCAGAAGTTGCTGCGCCAGCAGCAACAGCAGCAGCTCGCGATGCAGCAAACGGCGGACGAACAGCAGGACAGCGTTGATCAGGGGACGGGCACCCAGTTGCAGCACCATCAGCACGAGCTGCACACCGACACGCAACATCCAGCGCTAGACGATCAGGTGATGCAAGGCAAGGCGGAACAGGACGAACAAAGCATGCATCATCACCATCACCATCACCACCAGCAGCTGTCCCGTTTGCCGTCGCCCTTCTCGAACAATTTGCTGAAGACGAAAAACATTCTCGAATCGTTCAACGATCTGTGCCGCAACGAGAGCAACCTGTCGCTGCTGTCGACCAAAATAACATCCATACTGAACAACAACCTGAAGGACATCGCGAAGGTGGCGGCGATCGGCACGTCGGCCGGCAGCAACGGTGGCAACGTGGAGGACATCCGTAAGAACATCATCGACCACCAGGGACATCTGGACGAGAGCCGTAGCGATCGGCTGGAGGACATGCAGCATCTCGTCCATCCGCTGGCGGACGAGCAGTCCAAGTCGTCGAACAGCCTGAACGTAAGCCAGCTGCACCGTCTCAACATATCAAACCCGCTCGACACCGGCACAGCGGCCGCCCTACAGTACAAGACCAACAGTGATGACGACATGAAGAGCGTCAACGAGGTGGACAATAACTTCGTCGACATGGCGTCGCTGGCGAGCAATTTGAAGTACAAGGAGTACATCAACGGCGGCGGTAATGCCGGGCTGGTCATCAGCAAGGGCAGCAAGAAGTGGATCAGCGACGCGGACCAGCTGCCGGTCGGTGACGGCCAGCAGGGTGAGTCGGGCGTGATGCTGAGCACCGTGTCCGGGCGCGACTTTCTCACGAAGCTGATCATGAACGGGAACGTGAATACGCCACCGCCGAACGTGGCGGACGACGAGGAGGAGGACGACGATAACTCGACCATCCTGGACGTGGTGGATTCGAACAACCAGAACCAGCAGAGCTCCCACGCGCAGATCCAGCAGTACACGTCCAACTTTACCGGGCTGAACCTGCCGGATCTGCCATCGTTCCAGAGCCATGCGTTCCAGGGCCACTTCAACCATCAAACGCTGCTCGGCTCGTTCTACAACAACACCGGCACCAGTGCGGGGCGCAACACGATCAATACGATACCGACGTCCGCCAGCATGCTGGTCGAGGCGGCCCTGAACTCGGTCAGCAACATAATCACGGAGGCGGAGATCAGCACAAACAACAACCAAAGCCAGGGCCTAAACATTAACCACATCGATCCGGGCAGCGGGACGGACGCGGCCAGCAACAACGTGTCGGCGAACGCGTTTAGCGCGAGCAGCATCGACGAATCGGTGGACGATATGAAGCTGCTCAAGTCGCACCACTTCTCGATGCAGCTCAACTCCATATCGCAGTACTCGGCGCAGTCGACCAACGATTCCGGCATACTGTCCATCCGCGGTGCCGGCAGCGCGTCCGTCAGTCGGCCAAAGTCGCGCGAAAAAATCGCCATCTACGAGGAGAGCGAGCTGCTCAACTACGAGAACCAGCATCTGAGCCAGCAGCTGCAAGGCACGCCGCACAAGCTAACCTCGAGCGTTGACTCGGTGCGCAGTGCCCTGTCGCCGGAGCAGACCGGTGACTTTAGCTACGCGGCTACACCGAGCACCTCCAGCCGGCAGCACATCGTCGGCGGTTCGCCAGTGCGGTCCAGCTCGCGCCAGATCTACGCCGAGCACGATCTCATATCGCCCGCGTCAACACCATCGCTGCCGCGGTACGACTTTGGACCAACGGACAGCAGCTACAGCAGTGCGCGCCGCCAGGACGCTAAGACGATCAGCTCGCTCACGCTCGAGAGCTTCGAATCGAACCTGAAGGATGCGCACCACATGCAGCAGCTGTCGAGCGACGAGGACAACAGCATCGTCATCGCCGAGAACCTCTCCGTAAACGCTGTGTCGACGGAGGAGAAGCTAAAGCTTTCCAATGCGACGGTGGCAGCGGCAACGAACAGTGCATCGAGTGCGGGCAGCAGCGCGACCGAGTTCATACAGCATCAAAAGTACGGCGAGGCGGGACGCACGATCGGTGGTACCAACCTCCCTGCCACGGCCGACATGCGCATCAAGTACGGGAACGACGAGCTGGTGGACTTTCAGCGCAACAGCATCGGTGATTCGTCCGACTTCCAGGGGTTGGATATGTCGTCGCGCTCTTCCGTGTCCGCTTACCACCATTCCAACTTTCAGCTGTCGACGCAGGCGAGCAGCAATCTGCACTTTAACCGCTACCATCACCACATTTACGACATACTAAGCGAGCGTGAGCAACAACAGCAGCAACCCCAACAGCAGCAGCAGCAGCAGCAGCAGCAACAACAGCAGCAGCAACAGCAGCAGCAACAACAGCAGCAGCAGCAACAGCAACAATCTCAACAGCATCATCATCAGCAGCAACAGCAGCAGCAACAACAGGGGCAACAGCACCATCAACATCAACATCAGCATCATCACCATCAACATCAGACACAGCAGCAGCAGCAGCAGCAGCAACAACAGCAACAACAATCGCAGCAACACACGCAACAACAGCAACAGCAGCAGCAAGATTCGTTCCAGCTGGAGCAAACACAGCTGCAGCATCTCGTGCAGGAGCACGTACAGAGCCAAGACTCGGATGCAGACCAATCGGTCACGGTGGATCTAAGTCGCAGCTCCAGCTACCTGGTGCAGTCACCGCCAACACCAGCGATCTCGTACAGCAGCCACCATCACCCGGACATGATACGCATGGTATCGTTGGATCTCAGCTCCAACACCGGCTCGCACCATTCGGTGAACAATGGTTCACACCACGCTGTGCGTCACGCCTCCTTCATATCCTCACAGATACAGCCGGCCGACCATCATCGTTTGCTCGCCGGTGATCAGCTGTCCGCCAGCAACCATAGGCTGCTGGTAAGCGATCCCGCCACACATCTCATCTTCGAGCAGAACAACCGGCTGCTGTCGGATGCGACCGGTCAGCCGGCACCACCACCGCCGCCACCACCCCGCCATGTCGTGTCGCCGACACGTGGCTTTGGTGCGTACCATCATCACCATCACCATCACCATCATCATCAGGTCAGCTCGACCAACTATCACCATTCGATGAAGCAAAACATTGCGTCACCACCCATCAACCAGCACAGCTCCTCCGCTGCTGCTTATCACCCATTCCCCACCTACTACTAAGAGGGGAGGTATGCTCTCCTACTTCTCATCAGCTGGGTGTTGGGTGTACATGCAAGAGCGGTTTGCTGTGCTCTCATATGAGGAACGACGCTAGTGTACAGTGCTGGAACGATTTTGTCGCTCACTTTTAGTAGTCGATGAAGGCGCGTGAAGCAGAAGAAGAAGAGGGAGAAGAAGAAACGAACTGTACGAATTTTGACTGAGAAACAAGCTATGGGGTCATGATGTGGCCACCATTAACAATAACCGAATGTCTATCCCAACTAGTTAGTAACTAGTAACCGCTCGTTGTCAGCTGTCAGCCACCGCTGTGCCGCAAGCTTCTGTCTGGAATTTGACACCCGCTAGAGCTGTCATTAACGTCAAGCTCCATACAAAATGTCGTGCGGCAGAACTGTGACTGAGGCTTCCGTAGAAAACAGTGATGTCGTATTAGTATATTGCTCCACTCGCGTCAGCACCGCGTATGCTGTTCTTCCTTCCAAAAGACCGAGACACATTTCACTCTGTTTGTGCAGTTTAGCCGAGCCCGGTTGTTAAGGGTGCGGTGGTCACATTCAGGATAAAGCGAACAACGTGACAGCGCTGAACTTTTTACAGGCTGCAGCTGCGAGAGCGCTTGTTTTTCGTGGTGAGACGATCCCATGATGGTAGCATATCTATGCTAGACGATGTCAAAAAAAAAATAACAGCGCATCTGAGCGATCGTTAGTTTTTGTGTGCTGGACAAAGGCAATGACAGACGTGAAGCAGGAGCTCACTAGTGAGATAGGTCGGGATGCAAACAAACAAACGAATAGTAATTTAACGGTCCCACCAAATGTTGCAAAATGTTGCAAGTGCATCGTTTAACCTCGAAACGATACGGATTAAATTACGAATATTACAAGCACTAAAAACACTAACACACACACACACACAAACGTACGAGAATCTGTCAAATGGCTATAGTTGAATTAATGATCAGAAATCCTGTCGGTAAACCTTCGTGTGGACAGCCACAAGTTGAAGGAACGATGGTATGCTTTCGGTTACTTTATCAGGATTAGGTACGCTGCGAGATCGTTTGCGTAAGCTTTACTGGCGCTCTTCCACGCGTACTAGTCCCGGGAGTATCAATGTGCCAAAAACAAAACAAAACATACAAGTGAAAAACCACAAAAAAAAACAAACAAAATGGAGACATCATCATTCGAATATCCCTCCTACACTGTATAGGCTATATTTTCGATAGGTTATAGTTCACCCATCACTAATTTCACTGTATCTCAGGAAGGACCAAATGCACGATCCCGCTTTGAACCAAAACATTTTGGTTCACTTTGCTAGAAAGTTTCATCGCTATCGAAATGACTACCACATGCAACCGCTTCCGGCAAATAGCCGGAATTCAAACGCTCTTAACGCTTTTGTTTGTTTATGTTTTAAACACTTGCGCAATCGCAAACGATTTTGGGACGCAGATAACGGGGTATCATTTGTACAGTGCTACGGACAGATAGTGGTTTGTTGAATTTGTCTTGATAGGAGAATATCTTACATTTCAGTGTTATATCTTTCACGCATCGACCTATGGAACTTATTAATGTCAACAATGTTAATGTGTTTAGGTGTCAGCAAACCGAAACGGGGGGAAAAAAATGAAAAAGAATTCCAATCAGAATCCATCAGATGCAGATGAGTAATGCTATTCTTTCCCTTTTTTCCGTGCCATTGTTTTGTTTGCCCTGTCCCCTGTCTATTCAATAATTACAAATAGAATTTGTGTGTTAACAATCAAATGGAAACAAGAAAAAAAGAAACATAATACACGTAATCCTTTCACAGATTTAAGGATCTAAGCAGCATTGTAGGAATCACATACACGATGAAAATGATCTTGAAGAAGTATATTACTTATTCTGGTTTAATGTGAATAGGCATCAAGCTACACGATGGGGTGTAACCGTATAACAGAATTTATAGAAAGAAGAAGATGAAGAAGGGTAAAACAAACGATAGCCATGCAGATGCTGAACACTGTCAACACGATAAAAAGTGCAAAGGAAATCAAGTAATGAACAGAGTAGCGCTGTCCTTTAAAAAGGCCAAGTGTATTATAAATAGATCGTAATAAATATATAAAAAATAACCATTTATTTGTGACAATTTGTAACAATAGGGATACAACTGATGCAAGGAGATTGATTTACTTCGACCATTTACGATACTTTGTTGTGAGTTGCTAGAATTTTGAAGCAACTAATATTGGGTTGCCAGAGAAAAGTACTGGGCGCCTCCATCAATGTATTACCATGGTGATTTCCATACTTCCTTAATATTTTCGTTCGAGATTTTCATTACCTTCTCATAGTTCAATTTCTGTTATCATTATTGATTGTTATTGTAGTTTTTGTAAGTGGTATTGAAATTAATTTACCCCTCATAAGAATACATCCTAAATTACAAATATGATGGAATCGGTTAACAATGAACAAAATATGTAAAATCATTTCGAAACATTTTTGAGAGAGAAAAAAAGCCTATTTATTTTAGATTTTTTTTTAAATTTAGTTTACGGAATTTAAGTTTCAAATTAAGGTAGTTTTAGTTCCTAGTCGAAGTCGATTAAACGGTTGTGTAAAACTAGCAAATGTAATTTCGCGTATTTCAGTACGATCACGTGGCTGTACAGCCGGTTGCATACGATGCAGGCGTAAAACCGATGTTCGAAATTGGATGTCGCATTGTACGCGTTGAATGCAACATTGTGTACAACGTCCTATTTACATTTAACCGAAATTAAATGTTTAAGATCTAAAATATGTGAATGTGAAGGTTAGATATGAATAGTTTAGTGACGAAACCGTCAAAAATCTTAAAAGATGAAACAAGTAAGTCTTTTTTATTTCTCTTGAACGGAAAGCATTTTTTAATGGTTTGTTTACGTTTCTATCTTACACAGTGGAACTCACCACGGATGCCACTCACGCAACGCAAAACATGATCGAATGTCATCATCATCGGTACCGTCCGTTCGGCGTCATCGACTTACGCACACGTGGTGAAGTAAAACACTCCAACTCTACTGTTCGCATCGTTATGACGCAACAAATCCGTAAGATTGTGTACAGCAGCACGGGTACCGTCCCTGGCATAGTCCTACCGTCGCGTATAGTCGATTGCATTCTGCGTCGCGACAACAACAGCTCGCAAACAAATCAGCTAGGCTGACAACACGGGACTGCGATAAGGTTACGGCCTGACGTTTCGTCGTCTGTTTGCCGCGTTATCAATCACACATTGTGTATGCGCCGTTCAAAATATCTCTCGCTCTCTCGTGCCTTACGACGAAACGGCTGCGTGGCCGAACGGTCAACAGATTTGGCCATTAGGGTATTAGTGTTTAATTATCTCGATGGTAGCAACAGGTTCCACCGTTGCGCTAAAGTGCTCCAGTGGTGAAGAGTTATCGAACGTGTTCCGATTGGTGTAGGAGTGCGTAGAATCGAGCAAAGAAAAAAAAAATCTCCAACCGCCTCTAATCAATCTCCCGGCCAAGCGTATTGTAGTGCATTGCTTGTTTTGGGTTCCGGTTTGGAAGGTTATTTGTGGCCTTTGGTGGTAATTTTACTCTCTAACGGACGCACCAGACAAACGCCGGTGACAATGCACAGCAAAGGAGAGGCAAGCAGTTTGAAAACCGGAATGATTGACTTCGTTGCCGGATGTTTAGGTTAGTAACGGCGTGCCCGAATACCCGGATGTTTCGGGGTCTGTTTTTGTTTTGCACTACCGTACACTGCTTTTTTCTTGCACAGGAGGTGTCGCGCTCGTATACGTCAGTCAGCCGATGGATACGGTGAAGGTGAAGATGCAAACATTCCCCGGGCTGTACAAGGGGCTCGTCAACTGCACGATGCAAACGTTCAAGCGGGATGGTATCGTGCGCGGCCTGTACGCCGGTACGATACCGGCGGTGGTAGCCAATGTGGCCGAAAACTCAGTATTATTTGCTGCGTACGGTGCCTGCCAGCAGGTCGTCGGCACCGCCATGCACAAACCGTCCGTGGCGGAACTGTCGACGCTCGAGAACGCTACCGCCGGCTTCTTGGCCGCGTTCTTCTCCTCCTTCACGCTCTGCCCGACCGAGCTGATCAAGTGTAAGCTGCAAGCGTTGCGCGAAACGGCCGGCAGCGATGGTAAGCGCCGACCGACGATATCATCTTACGCGCTCGTGAGCCAAATCCTGCGCACCGAAGGCATCCCGGGCATGTTCCGGGGGTTAACGTCGACGTTTGCGCGCGAAATGCCCGGGTACTTCTTTTTCTTCGGCGGGTATGAGCAGACGCGCGAATTTTTAGCACGCCCGGGACAAACGAAGGACGATATCGGGCCGCTGCGGACAATGGTGGCCGGTGCGGTCGGCGGTGTCGCCCTGTGGACCGTCATCTTTCCGGCGGATGTTATCAAGAGCCGCATCCAGGTGTACAGTATGCGGGCGAGCATGACACAGGTCGGGCTGGATATATTCCGCAAGGAGGGCGTGCTGGCCTTTTACAACGGGCTGCTGCCGACGATCGTACGAACCATTCCGGCGACGGCAGTACTGTTCGTGGTGTACGAGTATACAAAGAAAACGTTAACCAAGCTGTTAGAGTAGCAGCAATGCGTGCCTGTAGTGCACGTTTCTCACCTATCGCTCATGAATAGATTGTACATAAGAGTTTGCGCATTGTTTATCGTTTGGTATGCAAGTGTTTATTTAATCATCTCTATCTTACGTGTTTTATTAAGGAACGGTGACAGTTTCGCGTCGAGATACTTTCGCATATCGTCCCGAGAATAGACCGGCCACTCGTACCACGGTATCTGTTGAAAGAAAGTGTTTAAAGAAGATAACATTATCCGGTGCCTTCCCATTTACGGTTTAAAGTTCCTCACCTCAACCGTGTCATAGTTCAGCATTCTTAGCTGGGTGAGCTTCATCGCGTACCCACCGGTACGGCGTCTATCGTTGCGTACATAACAGTTCCACGAGCCAACAACGATTGCGACTAGCTTTAGGTTTTTATCACAGCTACGCTCTCCTAACACGTTTTCTCGTTGCATTATCTCGTGCGTATTGGGCACATCGTTCTCGCACCCGTCTCCTAGCGCTACCACCTGCCGGGTGCGCTCATCGTAGCAGAACAATATATCAGGCCGCTGATAATGCGGCAACAGGTGCATTATCTGGCAGGGCCCCTTCCGTAGCGTGGCAAAGGTGGCCTGAATATCCAACAGCATCCGATCCGACTTGGTCAGCTTGTACTTTGGATTCGGCAGGTAGTCCTGCGTAAGCTTACACACCAACCGGAACGCTTGGTTCGGAAAACGATTCCCACCGTACGCTTCGCCGGCGAGATTAATAGCGACAAATGCATCCAGCGCAACAGCTTCCCGGCCAGCACCGCCAATGTTTCTGCTGTACGCTAGCTGCAGGAACCGTCGGTCAAACGCGCCCGAAATGAACGCCGTATCGTAGACGTTTCGCAGCGAGAGAAAATGCAACAGCGACACGTAACATTTCGGGTACTGTACAATCTCCGCCACACGGTTCGGTAAATCTGCCAGAATCGTTCGCAGCAGCAGCAGTTCACGGTTGTCCTTTAAGGAAATATTACCGTGCGCTAGCACGAACGCAATCCGTTCCGCGTCCTTCAGGCGCAGATTGTCAATGTTGGCGAGAAACTTGTCCACGATCTGCTCGAGCGTGCCCCGGTGGCACACATGTATGTCGCTTCCGAGCAACGCTACGTGCAGACAGGCCAACAGTGAAAGGCGCGGTATTTCAGGCACAAGTGCGTCTAGCAGATTCTGCATCGATGTCACGTTAGGTATGCGGGACGAGTAACGCAATAGCTTCAGTATAGCCGTCAAGGGAATATCCTCGACCGTCGGCAGATGCGTTATTAAGTTGTGGTAAATCTTCTCCAGCAGCTCACTATTCCGGATGGGTGTTTCTGTTTTAAAGAACCCCATACACAGCACCGCAATGTTGTCGATCGAGAAAGCGTCAAAGTTTTGATGGAAGTTTGTTTCGATGTCCATCATGTTTTCCACTGGGACACGCGTTAGGTTGATGTAGAACACGGTTTTCAACAACTGCTCGGGCGGTAGTTTGCGTAGCCGGTTACTTATCTTCCAGATTGCTTTGTTCACGTACTTGCCTTGCTTTGCCAGCCGCAGTGGGTACCATTGGTCCGCAAAGTGCAGTAACTTCTCCACGTTCCAGTCGGCCACACGCTCCAAACATTCACTGTCCAGTGTGGTCCAGAGAATGAGATAATTGGGCTCGTAAATGGATTTAATCTCCTCCAGCACGGCTAGTGTTTCCAGTGCCTGGGAAAGCTGTGCGTCGGTGAACGTTGGTACGAGTTTGACGAACGTTGTTATAAAATCGGTAAACCGAACATCTTCTAAAGGCGATGCCCCATCGCCAGCGCGTCCAGCCGAAGCAACGATGTGCTTCAAAAGCAGCAAAACCTTTTCCGGATCACCATTGCACCAGTCGCCGTGTGTTTGCAAGAGACTGTCCATATCGGCGGGTATGTCGTGCGCTGTGGCCGGAATCTCCAAGCTTCGTTTGTGTAGAACATTCCGTAACACGGAACTGGCGTAATCATTTTCGGAGTCAGCAAACTTCTTCACTGCAGCATTCCCGGTAAGATGCACCCGCTTAAAGCAGGATTGTGTGATTGTGCGGCGTACTATTGCGGAAAGACATTGCGATGGTTTTAACATGTTCACGGTTGGTATTGGAACGGTTCGCCGGGCTGGTTTTGTTATTGTTTTGAACACAACGCAGCGTGAGTGCCCCGTGCGCGTGCTTGTCATCGACTGATGTTTGCTTTGACAGTTGGTGAGTTACCTTCAAAACCGATTATACCAGCATGGTATGACGGTTTGCTTTATACCATGCGGCTTGTAAACACGTGTGAACGTGCACATTCTGGCGTTTAGAGAAAGAACTACATTCAAAATAAATGCCATCAGTAACGAACACGGTGCGCTGTACTAACGGTTTTTTCATGCTGACACTAGCGCATATCTGTATTGTAGTGTATTGCACTGCTTTTTTACACTGTAATCATCGTACTGCTGCAGTTGTTTATTGAAATAAAAAGCATTTAAGACACAGTAAGTTTTCTTTCGATAATTGGAATATAGCAAGATTTGTGATAAACCACTACCCACCTAACTATCGCTGAACGTAAAGGTGTGTTTTCAATTACTCTCTCTTTTTATTTCTTAGAAAGTACTCTAATTTTGCATGAGCATTAAAGAATATTAAATGTTGCTTTTTTGTTTTCATTGTGTAATGCTGCTCTGAAACGATGGATTGGCTAGTACTGTGTTATAGGTGTTTACATATGAGAGGTCAAGCATATGCTACAGAATGGTCACCGCCATGGTTTTACCAGCGTGCTATTGCTGTTACTGCCACTAGGCCTGACGGCTACGTCGGCATACCTTTAGAGGCTGCTGAAAGCCGCAGCCGCAGCAGCAGCATATTCTCATGGCAGCCTATCCCTATTCAGTGCAAGTTTAAGGAGCGTACACGTTCACAAGGGGCGCGATGACGAGCGACTACATCCCGTTGACTGGTGCAATTTGCCGAGCGATATGCATAAAACGCAAGCAATAGGGCAGCAGTAGCGCTAGGAAGCGTTCGCTGATTGTCCACTGCGTTTCGGCTGCTTTGCTTGATTTCTGCAACTCAAACTTTTAAACTAACGCCGTCGAAAACATGCTGAAATGTTCGTCGCGAGTGGGACAAAACTGTAGTATTATTGTTTATTTACAACCTTACGTTAATGGCTAATCGAAAACAAATCATAAACATTTTGCCTCACAAAGCTTAGCTAGCACATTAGCTGCACAAAAAAAAGAAACGCAATAAGTTGGCAAATTCTGTCACTAGGCGCTGACAAAATTGGTAAAATAAAACACGGTTTGCTGCAGTGGCATGCCATTATACGCGCAAATCTATTCCAGCGCAACATAACAAATTGGACAAATTTCACTAACTGGGCCGTCAAAAGAGGCATTAAAAAACGTTGTTGTACAGGAATGAAGAAACATGCAAACAAAAAAAAGATACAGCTTCTCCAGTCGAAATGATTTAGCTTTGTCGTATATCGCCTGCGATCGCATGTGTGGTAGTGTGTTTGTGTGTATGTAGAGCGTCGTTGAACAAGGGGTAACTAAGTATAGTAGATTTGCTTCCGCTTATCCATCACCACTAAAACTGTTAAATTCTATACACGCGTAAATTATACTCCTCCGGTATGAAACGGTCAAATGATGCATGTGTTAGTTTGCTTGTGGTTTTGCTGCGGTAACCAATGTTTGTTTGTTTGTATGTTCATTTTCGCTTTACCTGCACGCGCTCGAACGCGTCTGTGTTTGTTTGCTGTTTTCTTCTCTATCGCACATTATGCATATACTACTAATTGTACGCTAAAATTGTTTCATTTGTTTCTCTAACTAGATTTGATTGATTTTATTCAGAAGTATCATCTTGCTGCTGTTTATCCCCATTCCTTTCTCTCTCTCTCTCTCTCCTGTCTCTCCTCATTTAATGATCTAGAATTATTTTGATCTACTAAATTGTAATAGGTTAACGCAATTCGCTTCAACTTAAAGTCATTGTAAGCTTATCGTTATATACCATTTTTATCTTCTTTTTTTGTGTACGTGTGTGTTTGCCTTCTTTCGCTTATATACTTTCTCATTAGTCTGTTTGTGTGGACATGTTTTACATTCCATCTTACACATTTAACACATCTTAACTGTACCGTAGCTTATTCACAACTGATACTAAATAACGCTTCTCGGGGGACGTTCCAAACGTTTGGTTTGGTATGTCAGACCGAACCGAACCGATTTGGTTTTTGTTTGAATATATTACAATTTTGCTTCGTTTTTGTTCTGTGTTTTGCAGGTCGGATTACATTTTTCTTCGATTGTGTGTGTATGCTTTTTTTTTTGTTTGTAGTTTTCAATTATTTTTGTCGAACATTTCTTCTAGTTACTTTTGTGTGTGTCGTGTTTTAGATTAAAGTTACAATCCTCCCAACGGCTTGCTCGGTATGCATAGGGTGCATGTATATATGTATATTTTCTTTTCCTTCTCCTTCTCCTTCTTCTTCTTCTTCTTCTTATTTTTCATTATTTTCGTATTATGATTACCCACGATGGGATGAAAATCGTAATGGAACCATGGGAAAAACAAAACATCTAAATAGTCTGCAGTAGTGAAACGGAATCGACTAGACTTTCCGGTACGTAACTCAAGTTGCCTTATAGTAAAGTACTAAGATGTGTTGGTGCTAGCCATCCCAATACCAATACATCCATTGCAGCGGAACCATTGTCTGTAACGTCGATAACTAAACTACTCCACTATGGCGCAAAAAAGACTGTACTACGCTCGTTCGTAGCGGTAGGGGCCTCGTTTAATTGTTTGGTTTATGTCTATTGTTCGTTTCGTTTTTGTTTTGTTGTTTGGTTGGAAGACCACATTTGGCTTGGCGGTCTGTTTTGCAACTCGTTTCCGTTTCTTTTTCCCTCCCTTCGCTGATAGTGTCCGGTAGTGTGTGTTTGCATCCAACAGAGCTACACTTCTGCCCGCACTAGTGGCACACCTGCGAACGTGTTTGTTCTCACTACACGTTCGCACACAACCATTCAATCCTGCAGGGCTGCACGGTGTGAAGGTGGACAGTGGAGTGCTATGATATGAATAAAAGCGACGGCCCCAAGTAATATATATATATATATATATATATATATATATGTATATATAGTATATAGAGCTACTGAGTAATTGTGTGATCTTGCCATAATGTCGTGCTGGAAAAAGGAATGTGCTTTACGAAGCAAAACTCACGGTACGGAACATAGCTAACAACCAAGCATCGTGATTATCACATGGTTACCGGACTTGAAGTAAGTAATCGGCAGTAAACGGGTACACAGAATGGTGTAAAGAATGGGGAGATATATCGCTATAACAGCCTCTATAGCCGAGAGGCAAACAAGCTCCTACAAATCGCGCAACGCAGCAACGCGCATCACAAGCAAAACTTGAATCGAATCCATTGCTGCCGAGCGGATTGCATACTTTTAGGTGCGCAAGAAAAAGATGATTTAGTTCCGCTAGGGCAGGGAAAGAACAACGTTTCCGTCGCATGAGCTTTTTAAAAGCTTGTTCGCCTCTGCTAACCAGGGTAGGTGAAAGGCATGATTATACGGACAGTCGGTACCCTAATGCTAATCGTCACAGGACATTCGGCTGACCGGCAACAAATGCTCGGCACACCACATTGCAGTGTGTTGCTCGGTGTACAGCGCTACATTGTTTGCTTGCTTGTTGTTACATTCGAAGTGCGGTTTCTCGTTTGCGTCTAGCGCGGAAGCGCATGGGCATTCTGTCGCCCTTTTGCTGCTACCATTTGCTGTCGAGCGGTTGCCTCAGCTAAGAAAGGTGAGATTCTGTGTACGTGCTAGTTGGGTTCGGATGGCGAGGTGGTAGGAAGGAGGATGGATAAATACGTTTGTACAATTTAAGTTCGATGGTTTGGATTGGTTGCGCTGTACGTGGATGCCAGCGCGCGGCCGAACCTGATAGTGCTGGCAGTGCCGGGTTGGACGACTACAGCGAAACAAAATCATTGCTGCCCACAACGTACAGACCCCGCTGGGATGCCGCTTCCTGCGCGCTGTCATGCGTGTCGGCAAGTGGTCCGGCCAGTGCTCCGATCGCGGCCATCGGTGCACCGGCGCCGGCAGACGAGGACGACGACGATTCCAGCTGTTCGTCCAGCCGGGCCGCATTGTCGTCCATTGCCGGATGGTCGTCCTGCTCGACAATGGTTTCGATCTCCTGCTGCTTGATGACGAACGCCGCCACGCCGGGCGGTCCGCCGGTTGCCGACTTCAGCTCGTCCGGCAGCGAGAGGGTCGAGTTGCCGCTGGCCGTGTACCGGCGGCCCATATTGTCGTACTTCAGGCAGGCCAACGGCTTCTCGCACTTGATGCTGCCGGCCATCGTGGCGAGATCGCCGCCGACGCCGGTCAGCGTACGCGACGCGCCGGCATACTTGGACGTGGCTGGGCCGGCGAACGTGGACGTGCTGGTCGCTTTCATCACCTTGCTGCACTCGGCACACATGGACGGCACCGGCGACGCCGACATCTCGCAGCCGGAGTCATCGCGCAGGGCGGTGGTCGCGTAATTGACAATGCCGTCCGTCAGCGGTATCTCCGTCGCCAGCAGGCTCGGCGTACAGGAGAGTGGCGAGCCAGCGGACGGTGGTGCACCGACGCCGGCGCTCGTCTTCGTCCCGCCCGCCAGCAGCTGACCGCCGACCGCCATCACCTGGGCGGTGCCAGCACTCGAGCTCGAGCCGGAACTGTGGCCGGACGTGATGGAGCAACGCGGCCCACCGCCGACGTTGGCCGTTTTGCGCGGCAGCGTCGCATACGATGTGACGCTGACGGGCGATATCTTGGGTGGTCCCTTCTGGTGACGGTTGGGAATGTTGAGCAGATCCGGATACATGTTAACGTCCGCGCCCTCGAGCGGATCCTGCGTCACCGAGACCGAGATGTAGATGTTGCTGATCGTCGGGTTCGATATCATCTGGGTGCAGAACTCGGGCGGCGGCGGAAACACGCCCACATTCAGCGGGTACTCCTCGCGCTTGGAGGTGGCGATCGACTCGATCGTGATCTGCACCGGCTCCATCGCGATCGTCGAGTCCGTCTTGGTCGAGGGCGTCACGACATCGCTCGCACTAAACTCCTGCCGCTCGTTCGTGGTGATGCTAAGGTCGAGCAGCTTCTTCTCCTGGTCGTTGAAGCTGACGCTGTTCTTGATCGTTTTCCGCCGGCGGCGCATGCGCAGCTTGCGCTTCACCAGACAGACCACCACCGACAGCGACAGCAGCCCGAAGATTGTGCCGAATATGCCGAGTATCAGCCCGAAGTACCAGAACGTTTCCGGCGTCTTGATAATGACGCGCTCGACCACCTCTGGCAGCACCAGGCTAAAGTTTTTGCTCGCCAGCCCGATCCGGTTCTGCGCCGTGCAGGTGTAGAAGCCGGAATCATTGTTCGTCACGTTCAGGATCGTGAGGTTGCTCCAGATCGTGACGCTACCGTCGAACGCGACGTGCCGCTCCGTCTCGATGATAGCGTTGTCCTGGTCGACGTCCTTGCCGTTCACGTCCCATCGGACGTTCGGTTCCGGATCGCCCGACACCATGCACTTGTACGTGATGTTCGTGCCGAGGTCCTCGATCTCATACTCGTCGCGAAAGATCTCCACCATCGGCATGCAGCCGAACTGCTCCGTCTCGAGGTACTCCCACGACAGGCCCTTGAGTGCGTACGGCCGCTGGCAGATCAGGCTGCGCCGGTTCAGCGAGCTGTTGAGGTACCAGTTGCGGAAGTCGCGCAGATGGCAGTCACAGTTCCACCAGTTCTCCTCCAGTATCAGCGTTTTGAGATTCTTCATGTGGTTGAACACGTGGTGGGGCAGACTTTCTAGCCGGTTCTTCGACAGATCGAGAAACTCGAGCAGGTCGAGGTTGGAAAACGCTGTCTCCGCCACGTAGCGCAGCTGGCAGCCGTGCAGGTCGATGTTGCGCAGGTACGGCAGCACCGGGAACTGTTCCGCCACCAGCATCTTGATCGGGTTGTCGTACAGGTTGATGATGCGCAACCGATTGTTGCCGGCGAACGTTTGCTTGTCGAGCGTTTCAATCTCGTTCTCGCTCAGATCCACCTCCACCAGTATCTTGAGGTTTTTGAACGCCTCCCGGTGCAGATACTTCACGTGCGAGTGCTTCAGGTGTATCTTCTGCAGGTTTACCAGCCCGAGCGAGGTAAACTCCTCCCGGTTTAGGTACGGTATGTTGTTATCGTTTAGCACCAGCACCTGTATCTCGGTCGACAGGTTCGACGGTACCGCGGTGAAGTCGGCACCGTTGCAGATGGCCGACTTCTTGCCGTTCGACCATTTGCAGCTGCAGTTGAGCGGACAGCTGGCACTCCAGTCGGCGCACAGTGCCGATGACAGCAGGCAAAACAGTACTGCAAACGAGAAGCACACAAATGGCAATGCCAGGGTTAAGGTAAGAATACGGATTGGTTTTTTTTTGCAGTCGATTGTCGACAGCCACCGAGACTGATAGTGGCCGTGTATCGGTATCAGTAATCTGTACCAATGGTACCAATTGACTAGGACAAAACAAGTCATACCAAGCGACACAAACACTTGCGTAGAACAACAACACCAAGCAGCAGCAGCGAACCGTGTAAACACTTACCTGTGAAGTAGAGCTGTATCATTTTCAGTGGCTTTGCGCGCTGCACCAATACCATGGCATAATTGTTATCCCGTTACCCAATGTAGGACTGCTGCTACTGCCGTGTGCCGGATCCGGATTGCGCTGCCCGAGCCGCCTGATGCGTATTTATAGCGTGAATGCCGGGGCCTTACGGTAGCGGGCGGATTTATAAATAGCCCATCGCCAATGCTGTGCGCTACCAGGCGTTGGGCTGGTTGGCGATGCGAAAACCAGTATTTTCGAGCACCAATTATCCTGGAGAAGCAGAAAAAGAAGAAGAAGAAGAAGAAGAAGACAAAAATAACAACACCAGAGGCACAACGCTCGTTGCGGCTTATCCATTTTCGCTCGCAAACAGAATCGTCTCGCTGTGCGAAACGTGCAGGGAAGGGACGAGCGACAAGTGTTGACAAGCAGGAAGACCAGGTGCACCCAGAAAAGCAGGAAAAAGGAGGAGGAGGAGGAGGAGGAGGAGAAGGAGGAGGAGGAGGAGGGGGAGAGGTAAAAGAAAACTGAAACCGGAAGCGGAAATCTATAGCGCAACGGATGGCCACGGAGCGCAATGTTTATTTATTTATTCTGCCGAGGTTCCCAACAGTAAACGAGAGCACCGACCCGGACGGTGTTCTATTATGTGCAGACATCGGCTAGGCAGCACGGTGGAATTGAAAGCAAATAAGCATAGTAAACCAATTTCAATCTTCGTGCCAGGTTTTGTCGTTTCCGGTTTTTTTTTCTTTTCTTTTTTTTTGTTTTTGGTTTTCATTGTTGTTCGTTCTTATTATTTTGTTGTTGTTGTTGTTGTTGCTGTCGTTGGGGTTCGCTGTGCTTCTCCGGCACGCGCAAGGATCAAACGTCAATACGTTTGGCACGTTCGGTGCGAGAGAAATTGGGCAGCGTTAGACATGGGAGCTGTATCCTTCGTAACCTTTCTATCGCAAAAATGGGCACAACACTTCTTTTTTTTTACTTTACTTCCTATCCCGCATTTCATGTGGGTGTGCTGTATGGGAGGAATTCGTTTGTGTGTGTGTGTGTGAAAAGCTTGTGCTTAGTGTGTTCGAATGCATCGCGAAAATGTTCATTTCGCAGCGAATGGCATGTGTAGGTTATCGTTTTTTTTTTTGTTATTTCGTTGTTGTTGTTTTTGATTCGCTGTCGTTTGGCGTTATACGCAAACCACCACAATAAAAAAAAAAACGAAGCTAACGCGCTCACTAGCAGCGTTACGTTCACGCAGCACGACGATGGTTGTGTTAGTGCGAGGCTTCCCTAAGTAGCGTTCTCCCTGCAGCTAATAATTTTTCATATGGAAAAGCGGATTACATCGCGGTAAGGGCCTTCCCAGTTTTGCATCCACACAGCAAGAGCAGCCATTAATGGTTTGGGCGAACACAAACAGCAGAAGAAGAAAAAGACAAAAAGAAAAAGAAAGGAACCGCACCACCGGGGATGTAATAATCGGAACTTGTTTCTTTCTTTTTCTGCATATTTTTTTTGTTTTTTTTTTAAAAGGCAAACAATATGTTTCCATAGCATTTCCATAGCCGCGATGGTTTACATCTGTGCTCGCTGGAAATACTGCTGTTCGGTGGATACGGTTGCGAAATGTGGTACGGTGGATCAAACGAACTTGTTTCCACGTACTTGCGTACGGATTGGAACGGCCAATTAAGCCGAAGTGCAATGCCTTACCTCCGATTATCGCTGTACGAGCGTGTGTTGATCCTTACATCCAGCCGTTGGTTTGCATGCTTCCACGGTATATACTTTGCGCACTCGCCTACGCCATCTGATCCATTACGCTCCGCACGCCTGTCATCGGTTCGCTTACTTCGCGGAAAATTGCTTCCGCAGCAGCAGCAGCAGCAGAGGTTGGTTGTTCTGGCCTTCGATCGGCAAGTTTTATTTATTGATTGTGCCGTAGGGAGCGAATGATATGCGATACGTGTGTTTGATTGTTTTCTACCTTGTGTGCGTGCCTGTGCGTGCATACATACATATACACACACACACAGACACACGCGTAGGAATCCCGCGGCGAAATTGCCTTTATTTTTTGTTTTTGAAGTGGGAAATTTCGTAGCCCACCGGATAGTAACTGCACACACCACCGCACAACGGCACTGCCGACACTGGTTGCCAAAGATTAGAAAGAAAACCTCACATACGCACACACACATACACACCCAGCAACTACTAGCGCAGCAAATTGTCCAGCGCACAGTGCACACTGTCAGCGGGGGTATAGTTTACACTGGACGCGGTCTTCACCACGTTACGGGCGTGCTGAACGTGAACGGGTCACCAGCACGGAGCAGCGTGAAGCAACGCGCCATCAAAACGGCAGCACGTTCGCCACCATCTTTGTGCACCGACATTTTCTGCACCGCAGAACACACTGCCTCGCTGTAATCGGGCAATATGCAGAGCCACACTCACATCACGAAACACAACACATACCCACACACACACACACACATAGAGAGAGGTACACGCGCGGCCGATGAAATGAATACGCGCAGTCCTAGATGGTCTCTCTTCTGTTCGATTTTTTAGCGCACACACAGCAGCAGCAACAACAACAACGACAACAGGAAAAAGCAGTATCCACGGCAGGAGGCAAGCCTACCTTTCAGGCGCAACACTGCAACGGGCAATGAGATGTAGTGCACATCCGAAGCACGGCCATTTTTCGTCGGATTATTATTGTTGCGCCTTTTTCCACTCGCGCGTTCCTTTTCCACTCGAGAACGCAGGCTACACCGTTTGGTCGGTCGGGTGGTGTGTTTGCTGGTTGCTACATTTGCCCGAAACTGATCGATTACAATACGGGGTGGGTTTAGCGTTTCGATGTTCCTACGCAACACGCTATAGCGCCGAGGAAAGGCTTCACCTTTCGCGCGAGAGCGAGCTTTTACATCTCACCAAGAGGCTGCCGTAGCGAAGCCAGCAAACCGCCTGCCACCATCAGCTCAACAATGATTTGCGACCGCGACTGGCGTACACCTTTTCGCACACAATTTGCGCGACGCTTCGGTACGGTGCGAAATGTCAATCAGACATTGCAGCCCGTTGCAACACCAGTAAAGCAACACACCAGACACGGGCACAGGTCCACTGTGTAGCCACCAGCGTACGCGAATCTATCAACGCTTTTTGCGCTTCAGCCGACTGGCATCTGCTGTGCTTGTGCGGCGGGGCAGACAGGAAGTTGACCAGCGTGTAAAACGGTGCCTTTAGTACTATTGCTCGCAACTAACTGGCAACAGTTTAAAGGATGTTACTGGATAAGCTGAGCAGGAGCGCGAACGCGAAACGCACGGGAGAGATAGGAAGCGAATGAGAGCCGATAGAGCAGAGAAGAAAAAAAACAACCCTCCCTGGGCCCTCTCTCCCATCAAACTCCCCCCCCCCCTCATCCCCCTTCTCCCTCCTTCCCCTTTTTCTACCCCGTCTGCCCACCCTTGCTCCCTAACCCTGGGGGAATCATTGTGGAAAATTGTCAAAGTCTGGAGAAATAGATTGCGAAGAGATATGGCGTGAGATACTTTCGTAACTGGCAGGAGAGCTTTGGTGTGTTTGCCTCTTGCGTTTTTTTTCTTCTCTCTCCATTCACTCCCCATCGTGGTGGTTCATGCTATGGGGAGGGAGGGGGGGGGGGCAATGGAGCGAGGAGGACAGGGAAGGGGAGGGGAGGACGAGTAAGCGGCATGCGCTGTACGCCATATTTTCCTTCACCGTGTTTCGAGGGTGGTGGGCCCAAGGTGGCGGAGAAATAAACACCGTTGGAAAAATTAATTCATCTCCACCCACAGCAATCGGTCCGTTGGCGCCTCGTCCATGCTTCACGTTTTGCTCACTGGAGCAAATGCGCACCCGTGTCCTTACGCCGAGCGTTAACCGAAGGCAACACTGGTCGGCCATCTTGGTTCCCTCGCGATTAGGATCGCTGGGGGGGGGAGGAGGGGGGATAGGGGAGTTGGGAGGATGGGGGTCGAAGCGGGACGAATTATGGTGAATTTGCTAAATGGTAATAATGTGCGACACTTTCGCGCGTTGGGAAAACGGGAGAGTAATTACCTTTGCGATAAAGAAAAACCCAATAAAAAAAAAATAGACCCCCCCTATACGAACGACGTACGGCGAAAACAAAAAAAAAAGCAACGGTACCTATATTGGGTAAATACACCGTCTAATCAACCTCCGGGGTGCAGTTACTAGTACGGCCGCCTGTCCGCCGTACCTCAAAAGCGAGCATTTTTACCGAGAGTGTGCGCATTTGCGAACCGTCTCGAGCGGGAGAAACAACACGCACAGGTTGCGTGTGCTCCGTACAGTGTACGCCGCTAAAAGCTTTCGAGCAGTGGGCAACCGCGTTTTGCTAGTGAGTTCAGCCTGCAGCGACAGCAGCATCGAACCAGCGTGCGCGTGCTGGTCGGTCGAACACATCCTTCTTTGCCGCCTGCGAAGGATCCGTTCCGGAGTGCCCTCAGTGTGCATTCACCGCTGTTTGCACGGGGATGTAGTGCGCGCTCATACGTATGTATGGTACACCGGTGGCCCCGTCCGAGGGATAAGGAACGACAAGCAGCCCAAAGTTTGACTACGGTGTGCTCTGCTCTGCCACACTATCTATATTGTTCTTCTGCTCTGGGCAGCTCGGCTTAAGCACGCACTGTACGTACCGTGCGTCGGGACGCAACTTTGTCTAAACTTTCGTGTGTGTGGGTGTGTGTGTGATTTTTTTTTTGGAACTCTTTGGACAACCATTCTATCCTAAGACCCAAAAAAAGGGGGGGACCAAGAAAAAGTTTGGGTGGGGGGCGGTGTTGATGTGTTTGATGAGCCCGATGTCAAACGAAACTTGCCTACGGGCGAACCAGTCCGAGCTGGGTGACGGTTGGAATAACGACACCACTCACGTACCCGCCGACGCATCCGACAGCGTGGTCAGGCTTAACGTGCCGTACGCACTGCTGGAGGCAACCGTTGCCTTGATGGCTATATTCGGCAATACCTTGGTGATTGTTGCGTTTAAGACCGAGCGGCGTCTGCGAAGGCGAACCAACTTTTACATAGTATCGCTCGCGTCGGCCGATCTGCTGGTCGGCACACTGGGCATACCGTTTGCCATTCTCGCCTCCATCGGCATTCCCAGGAATCTGCACGCGTGCCTGTTTACCATCTCCCTGCTGGTGGTGCTGTGCACCATCTCCATCTTCTGTCTGGTGGCGGTGTCGATCGATCGGTACTGGGCGATCTTGCATCCCCTAGCCTACTCGCGCAACATGCGCACTAAAACCACACTGTGTAAGTCGTGCAGCAGCCGGAGAGCTGTGCCAATGGTATACATTTGCAACCATTCCAGATATAATAAGCATGTGCTGGTTCGTTGGTTCCATCATTGGGTTTCTACCGCTGTTTGGCTGGCACGAGGAACCTACCGAAGATGCTTGCCTTTTTGTGAAGGTGATGAACTACGACTACCTTGTGTTTCTGTACCTTGTGACAATCATCATACCAGCCGTACTGTTGCTAGCGTTCTACATGCACATCTATCGAGTCATCGTTAAGCAGGTAAGACACTATTACGCACTACGCACTCACTTCGTTTACTCTAACCTACTCTCTCTCTCTCTCTCTTTCTCTCTTTATCTCTCTCTCTCTCTCTCTCTCTCTCTCTCTCTCTCTCTCTCTCTCTTGCTCTCGTTCCGTAACAGCGAAAGCAAATCCTTTCGGTTAATTCCATCGACAGTCGATTTTCAGCTAATCTGGCTAACGCAGAAGATAACAATATCGCCCAGTCGATGCAGTGCAGCAAACGCCGCACGAAAAAGGACAACTACAATGGCACAATGTTGCGTGTGTTGCGCGCGGCACAGAACCGCGAGGTAAAGGCCACTCAGAACCTCTCCATCATCGTGCTGTTCTTCATGATCTGCTGGATGCCATTGCATACCATCAACTGTATCGTCGCGTTCTGCCCACAGTGTCACATTCACGCACCAGTAATGCTGTTTGTGATCACGCTTTCCCATCTGAACTCTGCGCTAAATCCGCTGCTGTACGCATACCATTTGAAAGATTTCCGAGCAGCGCTAAAGAAGTTGATATTGTCCATCTTTGGCATCACGCCGACAGTGCCGCAACAGGCGGAGTGCGTTAACTGCATCTCGACATTGGCGCAGCAGCAGCAGCACCATCAACTATTTCACGTAGCTTAAGCGTTGAAATGAAGCGTTATACAGCAGCGTAACGCGAGATCCTTACTCAAACAAGCTTGTGCCTTCCGATGTTCGCATTCCCTGGTTCACTTCCCAGGAGCAGAGAATGATAAGATGTAACTGTAACGCGCTTTGCGGGATACACCGTTGCAGCAGTAGTGTTGCAGGACAAACGGCTCGCTATATAATCAATGTGCCTGAAACGCGGACAATCAGCTCTGAGTGTTCACTAGTCGTTGCTAGAGCAATCTGCATCAAACAATACGTGTAATGATGACATATCAACCCATACATGTGCGCTTCATTGCTCGCTGAAACGCTAAATGCTAGCGAATGGGAATTGAATATTTATATCGAGATATTTTTTACCAATAACTTTTGTACAAAACGTTGTGAACGGCCTTCTACACTTGCTGTGGTTTTTAGAAATGGTGTTTATCAGTAGATACAATAAACAGTCAAATGTGCATTCTACATGTAATTAGCGATTTGTATTGTTGCTACTGTTGTTTAATGATCTTTGTAATCCATATTAATGTGTTTGCATGTCGTTGCCTAACTTGTTTGAAAAACAGATGTTAATCTTTACTTCAAAAATTACTTCAAAATTTGCTCTGACAGAGTATAAATCTCACCTGCTTTGTTTGATAAAGTTGAAATATTGAATATGTTCTTCTTAGTATAAGAACCATGCCTAACAGAATAATCTTAACAGGTGTTATGCACAATTTTAAAGCATTTACTCATCATGTTATGAATGGATATTAATCGTTTGCATGTTGTATTGCAAAATTTTCAAGCACTTCTTTCAAGCAAAATACTTCTTTTTACTTAGAAGTAGAAAAATTTCATTGCAACAGTTTGCACAAAGAAAAAAAAATCTCCAACGGTGGCTAAAATAAATAATTTGAATTACTCGCGTGCACGTTTTGCCCATTATACCAGTTATAACAGTATTTTCTCGGAGCCCGAAATGTGTTTTGTGAGGAAAAAATATCATTTCCTTTGACAGATGCTTGACATTGATGCTCACATTTGCTAACGAGCAGCTGTCAAAACGGCGCAATACATATTTACATATCGTACGGATGATCAACAAGATATGAACGAACTCGTGAGTAAATTCGTTCGTTTTCCTGTGCTTGCTTGGATGTAAAGTACAATTTGTGTGTACTGTTTATTGCCATTCAAGGGTTACGGTGTATAGAGCGTGAAGCATAGCAACATCTGCACACAGAATAGACACATTCCGTAGCAGGCCGGCAATATTATTCCCGCAGAAAGATCGACTTTCTACCAGCCACGATGGATAAGGTGAACCTGCTGCAAACGCTAACCGGACACATTGGCCGTGTCTGGAGTGCGTCTTGGCACCCGAGCGGCAACATGTTCGCATCTTGCGGCGAGGATAAAACGATTCGCGTATGGACGAAGACCGACTCCAACCGGTGGATCGCGCAGACAGTTCTCACGGATGGGCATTCGCGTACCATACGCGACGTTGCCTGGTCGTACTGTGGCCACTATCTTGCATCTGCAAGCTTCGACACGACGGTGGCAGTTTGGGACAAAAAGGCTGGTATGTTTGTTGTTGTTGCGACAGGTGCTTTTCCGATCTTGCACGAACAGTTAACTGATCAAGTTTGCATTGCCACCGTACAGGCGAATTCGAATGCAATGCTACACTGGAAGGGCATGATAACGAGGTGAAAAGTGTGACCTGGTCTAGGTCGGGAAACTTGCTGGCAACCTGCAGCCGGGACAAGTCGGTGTGGATTTGGGAGATACACAATGCGCCGGGCCAGGAGGATGAGTACGAATGTGTTGCAGTGCTGAACGGCCATACGCAGGATGTTAAAAAGGTGTGCTGGCATCCGCAGGAGGACCTGCTGGCGTCCGCCAGTTACGACAATACGATACGCATGTACCGCCAGGACACGGTCGACAACGAGTGGGAAATGCTCGAACCGATGGAATCGCACAGCTCAACCGTGTGGAGCATATCGTTCGATGCGACCGGCAAACGCTTGGCATCCTGCAGCGAAGACAAGACGGTAAAGATCTGGCAGCAGTATGGGGCGGACAACACGCTCGGCATACCGTGCCCGGAGAAGGGTTCGGTTTGGAAGTGCGTGTGCACACTCGCTGGATACCATTCGCGCAGCGTGTACGATATTGACTGGTGCAAAAAAACTGGCCTGATCGCGACAGCTTGCGGTGATGATTCGATAAGAATATTTAAGGAGACGGCCGATTCCAACGCGAACGAACCAACGTTCGAGCTGGTGGCGACGATCGAAGCACACAGCCAAGATGCGAACAAGGTGGCCTGGCACCCCGTCACGCCAGGTGTACTGCTGACGGCGAGTGACGATGGTGAAATAAAAATATGGCAGTTTCAGGAGGAGGACTAGCTGTGACGTGGCATCGGCGATGATCGTCGAACGTCAGCATGATCGAAATACGGCATAGCCATCGCACCGGACGATGGATTGTAAGCTTGGCCGTTTATATTGTATTCAAATAAAAATGTTTCTAGTTAAGCTTCTTTCTGCATTACATTAGTGACGACATTTTGAAACACACAAATATGACAATATGCATTTTAAGCTTTAAATATGGGCAATATATTTAAAAATTGCATGTAATATTAAACTGCTTGATAAACTTCCTAGGGGGAAGTATTTGCTAAGGATATAATTTCTGACGATTCGAAGAAATAGAGGTTTATATTTAAATAGTATATGTAGATTGATGCTGTCTTTCTATTTTCCTGTTGCGTTTCTTTCCTTTCTTTGTGACATGATAGGAATCTTAAGATAATTGTATGCTTAAGATTAGTCAAGTAAGTAACGTCAAAGCAATGTTTGCAATGTTCAGCAAACAGTCGATTTAAAAAATTTTAAAACTTTAAACCTTTTCCCTTCAGGACATAGCATATCCTAATGGAATATGGTTTGACTATCACTGAAAGCTGCTAGAAGCTGTACGCAAACTACGCCAACGATACCTTTTTTTTTGCGGCTAACGCTAAGCTGACAGGCTTTGTTCGCAATACAGAAGCATGGTAGCGCTTTGCCAACCGCGAACCGCTAGACAGAGGTCAGGTCGAGTTTCCCAGTCGCCCTGTTCTCTTTTCCGTTTCCTTTGTACGTTTGCTTGCTCCATTTTTCTCGCTCTCCATTTTCTTTTTCATTTTTTTGTTTTTGGAGCCGCGTTGTTCCATGCCCCAGACGCTGGTCCTTTGTACGCACGCCTGTCAGAAAGACATTTGGAGCACGAGTGTTCTCCCGAGCCCAACTCCCACCGACGGGGCACTGGCTTGCCATCGGTTGGTTTGTAGTGAAAGTTACGTAAATTATAAGCACTTGACATTTGACGTGCTCGTCGGTTCGCTCAGCTAGCAACGTGCGACTCGGCCCAGCCTGTGTCCGTGCCTGAGAGGCAGGAACGGTTTTTTCTTCGCCAACGGGATAGTGAATTCTCCCATTTCAGTCTGAGAGTATCTGCCGTGCAGTGACGATGCCTAGTTACCCCGCACAAAGGGCGAAGGAGAAAGGTTCCAAAGGGATGATACAAAGCAACCTAGCATAACGTTGTGAAACGGTAGCGTAGAAACGATGCGTGTGAAGTAAAACGGGGAAACGGTAGCATCCGTAGTAACAAAGTAGTAGCAAAGGAGCAAACAGGACGGCAAACAAAACAGGAAACAACATCCAACATGGCGTAGCAGTACTGCAAGCAAACAAAAACACACAAACAAACAAACAAACAAACAAACGAACGAACGAAGTAAAATTCTGGAGCAGCACGGTACGGTGTGGCGCTGATTGTGCACGTTCTAGTGAATCCATCCGTGAAAGCCACACCGAAAGCGGATTGGGCAAAGAAGGAAGAAAGGAAGGAAGGAAGGGTGGGATGGGACCATCCCGGGGAGGGCACGTTAATTGACTATCGATTTTTTTTATTTTTTTATTTGTACCTCGAAACATGAGGCATAACCTCATCGGAGAGGTAACAGATACTGGATACCGTGTGCGTGTATGTGCATGTAAATTTATATGTATATGCTAATTTTGCGCCATCCCAAAAATTCAATGGAGACGCCTGGTTGCTAGTGTCTCCAGTGCGCGAAGAAGCGGTGTGGCTATGTAACAAAGAAGCACAGTGGTTCGGCTGGTGACAGAAGCCAGAGTACAGCAAATGCACTAGCGTTCGGTGGTGTGCAGGTGCGCCGTGCAGAAAATTAAAACAGGTCGCTGTGGTGGATGGTGGGTGAGGGCGTGCAGGCGCGGAGGGCCAGGTGGTTGGATGCACAAAACATCACCATCAAGGACATGGCCCACATGCGGTATATATAT
>CM032179.1:1999463-2017236 GCA_018908115.1 Anopheles rivulorum
TATATATATGTGTGCGTGTATGTGTGTGTGTTTGTGTGGTGCAGCGAATGAAGCGAACGGGGGACGTCTAAGGATGTCTTCCGCGTAACAGACATCCATGTAGCGGTGTGTATTAATGCAGGCAGCGACGGTGTGCGTGAGGAACACTGTGTGTAATTGCCTGTTGATTAATCATTCACGCGTCGGAGGTTGTTGAGCTCCTGCGTGCGGCTGCTTGCTAACGCTGTGCACACAAAGTGAAACACACATCGGACACCCGCAGAGCACCGGAATGAAAGGAAACAGTTGGAATGTTGTGTTGCAGGTTTTGCTGTTTGCCATGGTAAGACCATCCGCGCTGGCGTTGGGCCGCAACGGTGTCGACAGCACACGACCGAACGGGTAGACACCGGACTTACGCCCGGTGGAAATGGTGGCCGTGTGCCCTTGTGATATAATGCATCGGTGCCCCATTCATGCATCGTTTTTTTTTTTTTGTGTTGTTTTGTTTTTTGTACTTCTCCCATTCGATGCGGCGCTATGTAACCTAGCTCATTACAATACGACCCAATACGGCGTCGGTAATCGTGCGCCATAAACCATAAAATCGATAGAAAATGCAAAACCGTGTGCCCAAATCTAAGCGTGTGTGCGCTTCCGGAAGTGTTGCTGGTGAACCGACGCGAACGCGGTCTAAGTGGAGCAGCATCGTAAAAATGGTAAAATGCTTTCTTCTTCGTCGTGCTACCATTGCCTGCAAGCAATACGGCAAGGTTTGTGGTGGTACACCGCCAAGCAACAAGAACGCATCGTTCTACAAACAATCTTGGTATGTTCGGTGTCGTTCGATTACGGGCATTATCCGGGTGTAATGAACAACATTCGATCGCTGTTGGTGAACGTTTGCCATCTTACGAGGTACGAGGTTTTTTTTTATTAACTTCGCAAATGGTTGCCCCCATTCGGCGATAGCAAAATTGCCCGAAAGGAAGCTCAAATTCGAACGACAAGTCTAACTGCGTGTGTTTGTGTTTGTTTGTGTGTGTGCATGTGTGAGAACACTGTCGAACACTGGGGCGGCCAGCGTGAAGCAAAACCCGCGCCTGACGCATGTGACCCACGTGGCGTGTCCGAGACCGACCGTGTTCTTTTTGTGTGCTGCTGTTTTTTGTAACCCACCATCTGGTTCGTGCTGCTGTGGTTCCAGAGGTCTTATTTAGGTTCCGTGCTTGTGCGCCTAGTGCGTCCGCTTCCGTTCCGATTGTGGTGCCAGTGCAGCAGTGCCGAAGTATGTGCTGCAGCTCAGTATCGTTGGTAGTGCCAATAGTGTGAAGGAAAATGAAGAGCGTAGTTCTGACAAGAGTAGTGGTGGTGATGGTGATGGTGCTGCTGCTGCTGCTGTTCGCCTGCGGCACCGTACTGGGCGCAAGACCACCGGCTGCCAACGTCGCCAGCCCGAATGGCGCCTACCCCGGTATGCAGCTGCTCAGCGAGTCCGTGCACGATGAGCAGCCGGCCGCGGACCGCAGCCCGTTGCTGCTGCTGCAGGCGAAGGACGGCGGGCCAGCGAGAAGCGCACCACTGCTGCACGACGGCCGGCCCGATCCGAACCCGCTCAGTCTGGAGAGTTTGCTGGTGCCAAGGGACAGCCTGGCGTACCCGGAACGGGACGTCCTCAGTACCGCCGAGGACGACGAGGAGACGGAAGCGGAAGAGGACGCGATGGAAGACGATGAGGACGACCACGGAGGAGAGGAAGCGCAGGCAGAGGAGGAGGAGGTGGAGGAGGAGGAGGTGGAGGAGGAGCAGGTGGAGGAGGAGCAGGTGGAGGAGGAGGAGGAGGAGATGCGTGAGCGGGATGGGGAGGGGAACCGTCGCTTTCCGACGTTCTACGTGCGTCCAAACCACAGTACCGGCACGAAAATGGCCCCGAATGGCGACGAACTGCGACGAAGCCACTCCAATCCGTGCGGTTCCAGCATCGTCGAGCATTTGAAGTCGACGGAGCACGTCGTACCGGTGCGGCGGAGTCCCGAGGAAGAGGACACCAACTTTTACATCGACGTCACGCACGAGCTGCTGGAAACGCGTACCGGCATCGTGCCGCGAGTCGTGTACCGAGGTAAGCAAACATTGTGCCAACCCCTGCTACGTGCGATAGCGTAGCTTTGGAGTAACAGACATTCGGACGTCCATACAATATCTTGCTCATTTACGAGCGGGAGAGACAGTTCCATGTTTTGCAGAATGATTTACACATTGCAATTTTTCACTTTTTCCAGTGGAAGCAAGACGCTCGCCGGACACACAGATTCGGGATTTCTTCATAGAATCCCTGGTGGGCGATCCGTACAGTTTCGAGCAATCCAAGGCACGCCCGATCGGCAAGTTTATCGCGCGCAACGTCGATAACGACGGTCACCGGGAGAATGGGTACAGGCAACCATCCGGGAATGTGGACAGCATACCGCGCAGTACCTGGATCGATGACTTGGAGATGGACTGGCTGCATCATGCGTACGCGACGCAGCAGCACAGACAGCGCGTCATATTCGGCGAACCGTTTCCTGCGTACCTGGACGCGGATAATGTCCGTGACTCTGCGCGGTCCGACGGCGACGACGACGAGGACGACAGCAGCCTGGAGGAGAGTTCGTACGCATTCGACGAGGACGGTATGCGCCCGCAAAGGCCACCGCACGCGAGACGGTCCGGCAAAGGATGTCCGCGCAATGTCTGGAAGCAGGACGGCATGCTAGAGGAGCAGCTGACCATCAACTGGTCCGTCCCGGGCACGCAGGCGTACGGTGCCAGCTTCAATAGCACCAGCAGCCTCTCGGACACTCAGAGTAAAACGGTTTACTTTAGGTAGGGTATTGGGCGCTTGTCGGACAGATTAGTGTCCATATGTCTTACTGGGCGGCTTTGCCCTTGCCTTTGCCTTTTCAGAATATTATATCGTACAATGACGAGCTACGTGATCTACGAATTGATCTACACAATGGTGCTTTTACGAGGTAAGCAACGAGTTCGCACAACCGTGTTGCAAACGGCCCATCGCTAACGTACCGCTTCCTCTTCGCTATCTCGCTTGGATTTTGCAGAATGTAGCTTATATCTCAGGCAATCGCAAGGCAGGATCGCATCGAACAGTCTGCCGACTGGTTACCAGGACTGTAGCCTCACCTTCCCATCACGGGCAACCGCCCAGCCAGAGGAGCTGCCCGGTTTGCTAGTACAGCTGACACGGCTCAACACACCGTGCCGGGGCGGTGGGTATCTGCGTTTCGTGCCCGACCCGAACCAACAGGACACTGGTGCCGGCAGCACCGGCGACAATAGCCACTACAACCATCACGATGATGAGCAAACGCATGCTCGCGGCGATCATCAAACCATATCACTCTGCGGTAAACTGGAGGAGCTGCCTGCATCGGAGCGGGCGTTTCACTTTCAATCGCACCATAACACCACCTTGTGGCTGCACAACTCACCACTGTTTAGCTTGCAGTATCGGCTAGTTGACTACTGCTACAACATGACGCTGCGGGAGCAGAACGGTACGGTGCAACTGCGACCCGGCGACGGTTCGCTCGACTGCTACTTTCGCATACATCTGCCGTACGGCTACCGTATAGCGTTGCATCTGCTGACGAACGAATGGCAGCAGGGTCGTCACGCGGGACCGCTCAACGACAGCAATGCAGCTGCCGTTCGGCAAGAAACGATCGAGCTGGGTGTGGGCGATGCGGACACTGGCAACCAACAGTTTCTCGCACCGATCCGCTGCTCGGCGGCCAATGGTATGCTGGTGGAGGTGTACGAAGACGGCGAACATCGGTGGGCGGCCTGTATCAACAGTAGCACAGTGGCGACCCGCTACACGCTGACGTCCAGTGGCAACAACATCGTGGTTAAAGTGAGCAAACTACAGCAACCGTTCTTGGTGCAGCCGGGGATCGATGAGATCCGTGGTGCAAGCGATCCGCTGGGCGCACCTTCGCTCTCATCAACGTCATCGTCATCCTCATCATCATCGCCATCGTTGCCCTCGCCGGGTGACGCTGGTGTGCGCGAGAACGGATCTGCGACACTGCTGTTTGAGTACAGGGCGAACCCGATCGAATCCATCACTTCACGTTGTGCCTTTGGTTGGATAGCAACCACACAGTTCTGCATTTCGTCCATCGAGCGACGGCTGTCGTGGCAGGAAGCGGAAGCCGAATGCAACCGGCTCGGTGGCCATCTAATGTCAATACGCTCGAGCGAGGACCAGCAACTCACCGATCAACTGCTCTTCAACAGGTATGCGATGGTGCGGCTGTGTTCGCCATCACTGCGACCGTAACCTTACTGTCCATTCCTTCGATTCCAGCCCGGCTTACAAAGATGACAATGCGTACTGGATTGGTGCGTCCGATCTCATCGTGGAGAGTGACTTTCGGTGGAATGACAAGTTCGCCTTCACATACTCGAGTACGTACGCGTGATGCGGTAACACAACTACTGTACCGATGTCGCATCTGCTAACCCACTTCCTACCCTGTTTCGCCCACGTGTAGATTGGTTTCCGGGCTGGGTGCACCAGGAGAACTACAATCGGCAGCCGAACGATGACGGGCTCAGCGGGCAGGATTGTGTCGAAATTCGGCGCCACTTTCAGATAGCGACCAGCAGTGGGCAGACCGCTCCGACGGTTAGTCCGCTAACCTTGTCCTACATGTGGAACGATCGGAACTGTGATGCCCGTAATTACTTCCTGTGCGAACGAATGATGGACGAAGGTAATTCACACACACGATCGTTGAGAATTGGTTGAATTAAGATTTTTATACCAGGACCAGGTCTGTAGCATCGGCATTTCCTAGACTGTTCTGCAGATCATTTTCTTGGGACTCTGTTTATGGTGAAGCACACTCCGTGGTTTGAGTTTGAGGGAGACGGGGACTCCCGCATCAGCTCTTGTGCTCCTTGCTCTACACACTAGTTATTATGTATACAAACTCTTATGCATTAACGCCATCTAGTACCCAATTGCAGACACAGTTTTTTTCCCAAGTCATCTAGGGCACGTTAAGACGTCTTTTATTCTCTCTCAGAACTTCCAGAGCGACTGTGGAATGAATCAGAATGCAACGTAACCGTTACACTCAGTGCGGAACGATCGAAGGCAACGATCTGGAGTCCAGGTTTTCCTCAACAGTATCCGGACAGTGTCGACTGCTATACACTCATACAGGCACCGCTGGGCTATCGTGTGGTGCTGGATTTCGAGGAGATGGTATTGGAGAACGAACCGCTGTAAGTACATCAGCATCTTGCGTGCATTCTGGTACGGTTGCGTCTTAAATCTCGTTGTCACGTTGGTTTCGATCACCTTGCAGCTGCTCCTACGATTATCTGCAACTGGTCGAACCGGACCTGGCCGGTCCCTATGTGCCGTCCAAGTCGGCGAAAGACTTCTCCAGCACGGTATTGTTTCGCTTTCGCAACTCACGCCATAGCGGCCGGTANCTGTGCGAACGAATGATGGACGAAGGTAATTCACACACACGATCGTTGAGAATTGGTTGAATTAAGATTTTTATACCAGGACCAGGTCTGTAGCATCGGCATTTCCTAGACTGTTCTGCAGATCATTTTCTTGGGACTCTGTTTATGGTGAAGCACACTCCGTGGTTTGAGTTTGAGGGAGACGGGGACTCCCGCATCAGCTCTTGTGCTCCTTGCTCTACACACTAGTTATTATGTATACAAACTTTACCCCCATCTAGTACCCAATTGCAGACACAGTTTTTTCCCAAGTCATCTAGGGCACGTTAAGACGTCTTTTATTCTCTCTCAGAACTTCCAGAGCGACTGTGGAATGAATCAGAATGCAACGTAACCGTTACACTCAGTGCGGAACGATCGAAGGCAACGATCTGGAGTCCAGGTTTTCCTCAACAGTATCCGGACAGTGTCGACTGCTATACACTCATACAGGCACCGCTGGGCTATCGTGTGGTGCTGGATTTCGAGGAGATGGTATTGGAGAACGAACCGCTGTAAGTACATCAGCATCTTGCGTGCATTCTGGTACGGTTGCGTCTTAAATCTCGTTGTCACGTTGGTTTCGATCACCTTGCAGCTGCTCCTACGATTATCTGCAACTGGTCGAACCGGACCTGGCCGGTCCCTATGTGCCGTCCAAGTCGGCGAAAGACTTCTCCAGCACGGTATTGTTTCGCTTTCGCAACTCACGCCATAGCGGCCGGTACGCGGCGCAGCATCGGCGAAAAAGTACCAAAGCTGGACAGAATGCTGCCGGCACTGGACGGAACGGTGCGGACGGCACTGGAGCTGGTGATGCAGTCGGTGACGTGGAGAACCGCAGCGATATCAACTTCAACGTGCCGAGCATCGTGCTGCAGCCGAGTGATGCGAGGTACACGAGCAGCTTGCCATTGCCGGAGCTAAGCTTGGGCAGCGTGCCGCGGAAAATCTGTGGCGATTGGAGCTCGAAGCTGAAGCTGCTGCGCTACGTAACGACGGGACCATCGCTTGGTTTGCGCTTCGTGTCGGACTATTCGAACAACTACGGCGGCTACAAGGCGAGGATCTCGATGGAAAACGGTAAGATGGTCGACCAGGCTAGGTCGAGCTTCCGTAGTGTATCGTTCATTTCGATAGTGAGTTTCCCTGTTAGCGAAACCTTCTTTCCGTCCTCTACTCGTCACTCTGGCAGTAGCTCCCATGACACTCTTTCGTTTAGTGAGCCTTTCCATTCACTAGGAGTTGTTTCATTTATGCTTTCCCCTTTTTTTGGAACTTACATCCATACTGAACATAGCCACGATTGGTTTTATGTAGCGTTTCGGTTCTGTAGCTCATAGAGAAAAATGCAACACCACACGAAATCTCTCGCACAAGCTTACGTTCATGGCAGGAAGAAGTCACCATAGTAGTCGTTCGTGAGGTTTGACCGTGCGTTAATTATTATTTCCCACTGATAGCAGATGTGAGGTACAATGATTTTTTGTTACATCAATGAACAACAAAAAAAAACAACAACAAACAAACAAACAAACAAAACAGAACTACACTACACGTAGAAGCGTAGCGTCGTAACGACGCTCTTACAAATGACGTACAGTATGATACATAAACTGAAATACCTATATTCAAATGCTTAGGAAGGCCGAGGGCACATGGTAAGTGCATTCTGTTCAAACGGTTTTCTGCCTGAAACTACCTAAGCTCTCTAGTTCCCGGATTGAAATTGATATACATATATACATATATATATATATATATATTTCTTAAATCTTAATTACATCAGCCAATCTATACATATTTATAGTTACGTAAGACCGCTTGCCTACCGTTCATTAGTTTGCGCAACGTTTCGCTCTGTGACGCCTCTTGTTTCAGCCACGTCCAAATCAAGTGCACCGAATCGATTGCCCATTGCGCATCGGCATACGATGGGGATGCGTTCGCTACCGAAGCGTGTTCGGGTTTCGCAAGGCGGCCAATCGTGGCAAGCTTTCGCACGCCGTGCCATATCGGTTGGGCGCTTGCGGAAGAGGATAATGAAGTTGATCTTGCGCTGTGTGTTTGATATTGTTTCGTTACGTTACGTTTCGTTTTGTTTGGATTGTTTTTTTTTCTTGTTTTTCTCCCCCCATTATTTTACGGCAAAATTGCAATCATTTGCTCACGTGTTCACAGGCATTCGTTGATTGTGTTTGTGTTGGCGTTGCCGTAGGTCGCATTCCGCTCAATATGGATAGGCGCTGGAACGCTGGCAGGGTAGGGTAGGAACATTCGGTTGTTCCTATTCCCTTGCATCGGGCAAGCGCTGCCGCTGTTCTGTGTTTGCTCCCGTAGTACGTATGCGTTGTCCTTGTTTCGAAACCATGTTGCCCGGTTTAGTTGCGTTATGTTCTGTATCGTTGCTGCTGGAACGCACCAGGAATGGCTAAATGCGAGCGATAATTAGACTGCATGCAAATATTTGACCGTACAAGCCTTTGCGTTGAAGTTCGCTGTTTCGGCAAAACGGTACCGGTTTATGAGATTGATTGTCAATTCGCGTTATCGTTACCTGTTAGTTAGTGTTTGATAAACTGCTTCGAGTTTCAGTATCATTTGCCGTACACGTTACCCTAACCAGCTACCAAATACCAGCAGACCATCAACAACAGATCATTAGCCTATGACCGGGCTATTACTTATTCGGTACAGTCGAACACTAGTTGAAACATTGAAATCTATAGCTACCGTTTGCGAAATATGATCCTGTTGCACGAGGTCTCTCATATCCTACCACTGGTGATGATGTAACGTCTATCGCTATTCTACATTCATGCATCTGGCCGGCAGTTACATCCGAGTGTCACGACGAACGGTTTAAGGCGTACAACAACTCCTGCTACCTGATCATCTCGTACCCCGATGTCGACTGGACGACCGCTCAGCAAATCTGCCGTGGCATTGGAGCGCAACTCGCCTCCATCTCAACAACGGACGAGCAGCGGTAAGGAGGGTGTAGGAGAAGCAATCGTTGATGGATCCGGCTGTAACAAAACGTTTTCTTCCTGCACAGGTTTATTACGTCCAACATTCGCAACAGCATCGACTACACGCCACGATCCCTTTACTGGGTTGGCGGGGAGATAACCGTCAACGGGAACCTGGAATGGGTGGATGGCGTGAAGCTGTTGTTTGAGGTAATGTTTGCTGCCACATGTGTAGCCGTTGTAGTATTCCAGCCGCTTAATTGCGCCCAACTTTGTTCCATCGTATCAGGGCTGGTTGCCTGGACAGCGGCCGGAAAAATCGGACACCACGAAAATACCTGCATGTCTGGGCCTGCAGTGGAAGGTATCGCCAACGCCCATGATCTCGTCGGGTCTACACTGGACGGCACAAAAATGCTCGATGATCGGTGGATACGTGTGTAAGAAGCCCCGGCCCCTGCTGGACGAAACGATGGTGAAAAACCAAACGCTTTCCGGTACGGAGGGTCACCTGCTGTCACCCGGGTATCCGAACCCTTACCCTGCTCAAACGGACTTCTGGATACGGATCGTTGCACCGGAGCACCGGCGCATCATCATACAGTTTCAGAAGCTAGACCTCGAACATCAGGACGAGTGTCTGTATGATTACATCAGTATTCAAAACTATCCAATACTACCGAACGCTCGGGGCGGCTATTCGGGACCGAGCGGAGAGAATGGTAACTCCGCACCGTTGACAGAGTACTTCCACAGTAATGGAAGCGGCAGCAAGCTGCATATCGATCACGCCGCGGCGAAGGAACACAGCTTAACACCGAATGGAGGTTCGGCGATCGATGCGAAGAAGAACTTCCCGTTGCCAGACAGCTATACCAGTAGGGAAAATTACACCCAATCCAACGCAAGGTTTCAGCGACGAATCCGATACGTTAGCAGCAGTACGGGTGCAGAGTACGCTACCGGTGATCAGGACAATGCAGCAGAGCGGGAGACAGCTAACGTGCATCCGGTAACGTTGCTGAACGATCCGCTGTTCCAGTTCAACGAGCTTACACCGTCGTTTTTGCCGTACGTGCGTTGGTGCGGTACGCACGACAGCAATATGGCACGGTTTAACTTCATCTCTACGGGCAACGAGGCAATCGTGCGCTTCCATTCGGATTTCTCAATCAGCGGGACGGGCTTTTCGGCCACGTGGAGCACGGTCGATATGACCGGTTGCCCGCTGCAGACCATCACCTCCAAGGAAGGTTCGATCCGGAGTCCGAACTATCCGTACTTCTTGCTGAACAATATCGACTGTACGTACGTGATACAGGCACCGTTCGGCAGGCGTGTATGGTTAGAGTTTCTGCTCACCGACCTGACGCAGGATGCAACGCTGCTGGTGGATATTGCCGACGGGCCGTTCGAACCGTTCGCCGACGAAACGCACGTTAACGACGGTGTGTTTGTTAGCAAGGGCGAACGTCTTGTCGTGCGGTTGAAAACGGGCGCATCACCAAGGGGGAACGGTTTCCATGCGATCTTCAAGACATGTAAGTATGCAATGCAAGAGTGTGTACGTACCTGGGGTGATATGAGGAGCGTGCGTTTATGCGTCCTTTCTCTCGCAAATAGTGGCACATGTGAACGAGCAGCGTTTTATCACGCTCTCCAACAAAACCACCGGCATGCTGTACTCGCTCAACTATCCCGAAGCGATGCCGTACGATGTCGACTACACGCAGCACTTAATCGCACCGCTCGGCGAGGTGATCCTGTTGGAGTTGTACGGTGTCGGCTTTAGCCAGCACGGCTGCCACCAGGCGGGATTCATAGAGGTAAGGTTTCGGTTGCGCTAGCTAGCTTCCAATCGTTAATCGCTGCGCACGGTGTGGCTGTGGTCTTGTTGCTTTGTCAGATCTACGATAACTACACAGACACCAATGGGACGCTGTGGCACCTTTGTGAACACCACACGACCGGCAAACCGGCAACCGTCGACGCGGAACCGCCCAAGACGAATGGCGTGGAGCATCACTATGCGGCACACGGTGCAGCAAAACTGCGACAGCCAATGGCGTCCAGCCATACGCTTGCGAAGCCGGCACCGATCTACATCACTTCGTATCTGAACACGATCCACATACGGCAGCGTAACGCGAATGGGACAGGTATACGGCTGAACGCTACCGTGCGGCTGCAAGAAGATGCCGGCTACAAGATGAAGCTTATCTCCAACACGGACGAATGGGTCGAAAGCTGCAAGCCGAACCCATGCCAGTACGGTGGTAAGTGTATTAGTGCCGGACAGAAGCGTGGCATCTGTCAGTGCTACGGGCACTTTACCGGTCGGTTCTGTGGATTGAACATCTGCGAGCTGGAGCCGTGCTTCTTCGGCAAATGTGAACTAACGCCCACGAGCTTCAAGGTAAGGTTGAACCGCACCGACATTGCCCATCTGCATCAGTAGTAATGGATTATTGTGCGTGCGTGCGTGTGTGTGTTTGTTTACTATCTCGCTAGTGTAACTGTCAGCCCGGATTTGTAGGTGTGCGGTGCGATCAACGGCAGAAACCGTGTGCAGACAATCCGTGCGAAAGCCGTGGCGAGTGTTTTGAGAAGAATGGCGGTTTCTTTTGCCGGTGTCACGCCTGGTGGGAAGGTCCGCGGTGTGAAAAGCGCATGATGCACATACCCTACAAGCCGCTGTCGGAACGGATGCTGCAGGAACCATTCTGGCTCGGGCTGATCACCGTGTTCGTGGTGCTTGCCGTGATCGGGCTGGTATGGTGCGCGAAGCGCCATTTCCCCGAAAAGATCGAAAAGCTACTCGCCGACGATACGCAGCTGAACCGAAGTAATGTTTCCTTTTTTTCCCTCCTGTTGCTCACAGCCAGCCTGTTGCCATTATCTTACGTTTCTTGCTTCTTGCCGCATATTTTACTCTCTGACAGGCACCTTTCCGCCGCATCATCTGAACACTGCCTTGCGCGAGCAGCTGCAGGCTACTGCCGGTACTGTTTCCTCTTCGAACGCTACTACCCCCGCATCGCACCGGACGATCTTTGGACGATTGGGTATAAGAAAACCATCCATATTGAGTCTCAGCAGCCCACAGCAAGTTGGAGGGGCTACCGCTAGAACATTTTCTTTAGATGATCTTTTACGGCCCCCTCCTCGACGTAAGACAGACAAACATATGATAAATTAATAATCGAAACATAGCACCAAACAAACCTACCTTCTTTTACGATAAATTTTTGCAGAACAAAAAAAAAACAGTATTAACTCAGTCTTATCAAATCCAACCTCAAGCTGTGTCTGTTAGTGCCTTGCTCACGATCTGTAATCTTGCTGACTTTCATTTGCTTTACCGCTCTATTTCACACTCTTCGTGCGTTCGTTGTCCCTCTTATTTCCTGATCATTGTATTTTTTCTGTCTCTCTCTCTCTCTGTCTGTCTCTCGCTCAATCTCTGTCTGTCTGTCTGTTTATCCTCCTTTTTTTTTTAATTGTATCCGCATTGTACAGTTGATTCCTGGTTTCCTTTAGCTGTTCCTAGAATTAAACATCAAACTATAAACCGAAAGTAACCATCTGTTGCTGACTACCACTAAACACACCGCCAACTTCCAACATTATTTTCCCGCACCTGAGCTCTCCTTCCCAGTGCTCCTACATCTAATAATTAATTTGCTAACTCTCTTACTAGTACTACTGTGTGTTGTGTGTCTCTCGCACCGTATTATACGTAACATTAGAAGGTTGATAGCGAATTAAAGACACATTCTTGGTGTAGACTTTCTTTACAATTACTAGCTGTTGCACCGTACTGATAGCGTAGCGACATGCAAATACTTCCTTATTAGTCCCGTAGTAGTACATGGACTTGCTCTTGTTATCCAACACTCTGGGCGGCATAATCTATTCGCGGTATGCGCCTGAACGTCCAACAATTGGAACATGATGGGAGTTTGTACGGTACTGCAACCGTACGCCACTAACAAATCGAATTAAATCGGAATAAACATTAGCAAGCACGTACTTTAATTAATGTTTTCTATCTCTCTTCCAAGCGCTCTTTATTGGTGAATATGAATTACGTGAACTCATTTGCACCTTTGATTTTGGTTTACTAGATTGTCGAGGCGAATGTGCACATGATGTTAATGATAGGCTGCATATGCTAGAGATCATGTGGCTTACATGATACATACATTTTTCACATCCAACTCTAACTTTCATTGGAGCATTTTCGGCTATTGCAGCGTATTAAAATGTAATAAATATTGGTTCGTTACATTGGACACGTTTGCACACGTTGCATCTTTCCGGTAGTGTTGCTCCGGTAGCCCATTTTCATCTATTTCCTAGTGTATATTCTTTACGAATTGGACCACAGTAACCAATCCATAGCGCATGGTTTTGTCAATTTCCTTTCCAAGTAGTAGTACGTTCCAGTGAGTTTCCACCACACAGTTTCCTTATCCCTTCAACCATCACATCCCACACTACTCCCGGCAAATGAAAAAACTCGTGGCAATGTTATATCTCACAAATGAATCTTTTCTTTTTCCTTCTCTTGCGACCATCCCGTTTGCAGGCACACCGTCGCCCCGGAAAAAGCGAAACAATTCGACACCAACGAAGAAAAACGTCAACGAAAAGAAACAGATACTGCAGCAGCTAGTGTCACCCGCGCAAAACGCGGCTACTAAAGTCAGTTTTGACAGTTATATATACACTTATGAAACACACACACATACCTGTCCGGTTGCCGGTGGCCATTAGTGCAATCGTACTAATGTTAGTTGCGTTCGCTTTTTGTTTTTTGGAATGTTTCTTACAGCAGGTAAGCTTGGGCGAGCTGATACAGCTCTCGGAGACCCGACTGAAGGCAAACTATGCCGAATCTGAAGCCGGCATGAAGGAGACGACATTCTCGGAGAACTCTCTGTCGGTGACATCGATGGTACGCCAGATCTCGGATCCGAAGCTGGAGAAGAAGGTCACCTTCGCCCGGCTGCTCAGTAAGGTGTCGGCGGAGATGAGCTCCGGCTCGGAGGACCTAGCGAATGTGAGTAGTTGCACGCACGCTTGCAAACCAAACCAAATCGAATCGTAGTACGTGTATTCCTGTTTCCGTTACGACTTTCGTTTCGTACGTTTTTTGTTTTCTTTTGTTTTGTTGGATTTTTGGATACCCTGTTTGAAACCTCATGTTCTATACATCATCCGCTTCAAACGTCAGGCTTTTGAACGTTTCAAGCTAGGCTTGGTTTTGTAATCTATTGTTACTAACTCTACAGCTACATCGCTGACTACTATGCCATACTTAGTGTTTCGTTTTGTTTTTGGGTTGTTAGTTTGAACACGCCGACACGTTAACATGTACTACCAATTATTGATCGTTAAAATTCAAGGTGTGCGCGAACTGCGTTTGCCCCAATTGCCTCGAAGTTTGCCCAATATGTTCAGTCACGCGCAGGCGCGGGTGAGACCCTTTTTTGCGTAGGTAATAGAGCTAGCTGACCGCAGACGGAGTAAATTGGCTAGTTCTTAGTGTACACAACCTTTCACCGGGTGTCGTGAGGTCCTTCCAATAAAACCAACATCCTTGCAAACCAGAACCAAAACAAACAAAATAAAACCAAATAAAAATACCCCCAACCAACAAGTAACCCCATTCGCGGAACAGGTGTTCAGCTCATTGAAAACTATTTATCTCTTCACCGCCCACCCACACACCCATGCATTCCCGTGTTTGCTTTGCCAACTCCCGACCAAAAAAAAAAAAACAAAGGGAACGAAGCATTCTAGTGCCCTAAGTCTTCCAAATGAGGTACCGCCGCGCGCAAATTCCGTACCACCGTCGCCGTGCACAAACGAAATCCGGTCGCCCCACAGTACGTCGTCGAATCAGGGCAGCGATTCGCTTTCGAGCTCCGAGCTTGCGCTGCACGATTTCGGCTTGCGCAGCAGCAACCGCCGGACACGGCCGAAGGTATCTAGCGCCGATTCGATCTTGGCGATGTTCAAAAACTTTGCCGCGTCCAGCAGCGCGCTCAATACGCTTCCCTCGTCCATCATCATCTCGCCGTCGTCCACACCGACCGCCTCCAGTCCGCAGGATGACGTGCCCGGCGATGACGATTCGTCCACCTCCTCCAATCACACGCCGGTCAGCTACTCGAGCGGCGGCACATCCGACTCGCCGGTCTTCTACCGCCAGAGCACGATCGAGGTACCGGTGCTGGATGCGCTCAGCGCGCACAAGTCGTCCACGAACACGACGGCAAGCAGCAGCTCATCCGCTAGCTCGGCACAGATCCATCCGCCCACGATACTGCTCGAGATACCGAGCAATGGCATCAACAACAAGTGTTTGTCGCCGATCCGCGAAATGCCGACGCCGATACCGTCGCCGGCACTCACGCCAATCATGCCCCGGCCACAACGCATGCGCACTCCACAGTCGATCCACGACGAGTCGATGTCCGTAACGTTCAACAGTGGATACGAAGATTATCACGTAAGTCTTCCTTTTTGCAAACTTTCATCCCGCTTCGAGTTATACGCGGCAATATAAGTCGCTGTTTCACATGCCCTCACATATTTAGTAGCACGTTTCCCTTTTCGAAACGATTAGAATCGTTTTCATACTACACTACACTTAGACCCAGCCTACATACTTCAGAATGCCTTAATGCTCTCAAATTGCCTACCAAATAAATTACAACGAATCCCAACTAATGGTCGGCAAACTTCTCAGCGACTATACAGAGTCCTTACTTTGCCGACCACTGTCCCGAAACCCAACATTTCGACCATCTATCACTTTACCAATACTCCATCCATTTAGTTGACTCACACTGTGCGAACCGTAACAAAACCAGATATGCCGATCGAACTGTTTACATGTATTCCACATAATGTTTTCTTACTTGTTTGTGTTATATAATTATAGATTCCTTTCTATTGACCCACACACCTCTACAATATGGTATCCATGCACACTGACAAACCTGCCCTCCTATATTGTTATATCCTATCCTCTACCAGTAGCAAGTTACATGCAACTCTATCTTCTATTTGGAGAAGGTCTATACTATCTTGCAAGTTTTTCCTCGCCTATCTGACGGTCTTTCGAATGACCAATCCTACTATTTCTACACTGCCTACAACTGCCCTGTGCTGTTGTGCCTGTGCACATCTTGATATGACTTGTCCTTATACCTGTTCCGTCACCTGATCCAACCTTGTACCATGCTCCTGCAAAAAAAAAACAAAAACAAGCAAACGTCAAATCTACTAGCATTGATCCTAATCCTCATTGTATTCAGAAGCCCCATCAGCTCTCAATTGAAATACGGCCACCGGACGAGCCCGACCGTGGCGAGTACTCCTCCTCCACAACACTGTCGTCCTCGCACAGCGACACCACGGTCGATGGTCCCGCTGGTCTTGGTGTGCCGATGATATCGATCGACATCCATCCACCGACACCAGAACACAAGAGCCCCGAGCGGCCGCGCGATCTGATCATTCCAGCGCTGGTGATACAGCAACCGAGCCCTACGAAGGAGCGTACGACCGTGGTGGTGATACCTGGGTCGCCGCCACCACAGCGCGCCAACCACACGTTCGACGCTAGCATACTGTCGAGCAACGGTTGCAAGCAGCAACAACAGAAGAGGTGAGAACGATCAACAACCGTAAGTGTACCATGCATTTGCCTGAACCGATCTCAGATGGGAAAACCTCAACTGAGGAGAAGAATACGCTACGCAAACACCCTTGCCTCTTCTACACCCGATCCCACTGCACAGTGTGTGTGTGCTGCTCTAGCTTTGTTACAGTGCAATTGTGTCTTGTGTTTGCAGATTTCTAAAGCAGTGGGAAAAGCCAACTTCACTGGATCTCCCGTTTGAGCCGCCCATGATAACGATCACTTGCAACAACAACGAGGTCGTGTCGGACGCGGATGTCCCTTCGCCAGCACATCCGATCGGCTCGAAAGCTTCGAAGACTGCCGGAGGTCTCGGTCCACCTGGCGGTATGTGCTACCTGAGTCCCTTCTCGATGTGCATACGGGGCGATCGTGCTCCGTCCGAAAGCAACCTCAGCTCGTCCGGCTACTCCAGCATGGCGAGCCCCGGTCCGAGTCGCTGCGGTTCAAACAATCCACTCTTTCCGCACGAATCGGACGAGCCTGGCTCAGGTAAGGAGGGCGCAGCGTCTGAACCAATCAGGACGCAGGGCTTTTATCGTATCGAACTCGGACACCCTGTAGCAGTGTATGTTTTCCTTTTCCGCACCACTATCAGGTCCTGCCGGAGGTCCCGGTGGTTATCCCGGCTTTCACTCACTGATCAACAATCGACGACAATCATCTAATGTAAGGAAAAAGTCTGCGGACAATGGTAACGGCACTGGAGTAGGGAGTACAAACACCGGCCAAACTGCCGGTTTCGGACAGCATCAGCCATCCTCGTTTCGCCTGCGTTCCGACTCGGAAACATTGTCGGACGAGCCATTGCTGGAGTCGAACGACGAAGGTATCGGCACGGACCATCTGGACGAGAAAATTGAGGAGGGCGAAATCCGTAGCGCCAAGGAGCTGGAGCTGTACCTCGGCAAGGAGCTGATCCAAACCGGGCAGGACATTTTGAGCCAGGAGAGCTTGTCGATGTCACAGCTGCAGCTGCCGGCCATCGTTATCCAGTCGGACGCAGGGTACGAGAAGCCGTCCCCAGTGTCGTCCCGCTCCGACAGCCCCCTGAGGTATGACGGTTGCTGCACACTGCAGCAAACGCGGCAGGCGTAACGAACACACTGTCACTGCCATTCTACAACTCGATGCGTTTCCTTCCTTCTACTCCGAACTCCAGCGAACGTAATGCCAGCATGGAGCGGTTCTCGCCCATGTTCTACGGCAAGAAGGATCAGCATCTGCCCTTCACGGACTCGGACGGCCTGTACGACTTTCCTTCGTCCGACGGCAAAGGTGGAACGGGCAGTACGGTCACCACCGCGCATCGCAAATGCACCGGCCGCAGAAAGGAACGGCGCATGGTACGCTCCGGTCTGGTGCCGGTGCAGTCACCCTCCAAGTCTACCTCCGTGCTGCTGGAGATTCCCGGCAGCAAGGAAAGCGTTGCCCAGCACAGCAGCCAGCACAACAGCGGCGGCAAGTACGCTGGTGCCGCGCCAACCACGCGCAAAAGTCCCAAGCGACGCGTGCATCGTCAGCCGTTGGCAAGCAGCTCCTCGTCTACGGAGTCGCTGACGTCCATGCGGGA
>CM032179.1:2017876-2038338 GCA_018908115.1 Anopheles rivulorum
AAAAAAGGCACAGTGATCGTGCAGAGCAGCTTCGAACAATCGACACTACCATCGCGGCGTACAGTGCGCAGGCGAAGCCAATTTTCAACAAATAATAATTGAGTAGTTAATGTTAACAGTCAACACGTTCATGAGTTTTATGCATCCATAGCCTCTCATCCAGCTGCCATACTCATCTAGCTCACTAGTACACCGTTACTGTACAAACCTTGTTCTTACGTGGATGTGTTGGTTGCCAAATTTGCTGCTCTCTTACTCTAGCGAGTTACTATATAGCTATTATACAGATGTTTCTGTTTTCGTTACTCTCTAAACGCTTTGATTATACTTTCTACGTGTATCTTGTGACATTGTTCCGTTGCGTTAACTATTCGCATTCGTTGACACGTTAGTGTATATATATATATATCTATATCTAGTAACGCATTGTTTTTGGTTTTCTTTTTTAGTTTGATTTTCGGTAGACTGTTTTCATTTCGATAGTCAAGCGAACAAATGCGCATTGCGAATCTTTGCAGCAAAAATAAAGCGTTGGTGATGTGCTTTCAGTACCATTGTTCTTATAATTTTACTCGTTACCTGCACATACGAACAATAGTAACTATATTTAACAAAAACAGTTTTTGTGTGTAAACATATGTGGCGTAATTAACCATCTTATTCCATACTATACATGAAGAACTACTTTACGTACTTGAGATTAGCGTTCAGTTTGCGCGTAAACGTAGCGTCTAGTTACTACAGTGTTTGTCCACTTGTTAAGATTTTATACAATTAGAACAGCATCGATATACTCACAAGCAAAACCATTCAATAGCGTGCAAATTTGATTAGCCTCGAGTGCCAGACACATCTCAAGATCCTTTTATTTCCCTTCATTCTTTTCCCATACGCGCGTGCAGGAGATATCTAACAACCAAATGTTACCAAAACCAGCAACGCCGGAGGACATGCGCAAACCACCCTACAAAATACGGCGACTGAAGGCGATCGGGAATCAGATAAGGTAGGGTGTGGACTGTAGGAACATCATCAAATGATATTACGAACACCATTTCGATGCATGTAGGTTTTTACGCCGCCTAGAGCGATCCATTCACCGCAAAGATCAACCGTCTCAGCCGTCTGACGAGGACATGAATGAGGGCAGTGGTATGAAGGACTCGCCAAAGATGTCATCGCCGCTTATCAGATTCAAGCAGTCGCAAATCGACGAGGAAGATGAATCGGAGGAGGACGACAGTAAGAACAAATACTATTCCAACGCACTCAACAAGGTGAGTCGGGTCGCAAGTAGTGATGTGCGTACTGCTGAATCAAGCTGTATGAGTGAATTAAATCTTACCAGAGAGTGAGTGATGTCCAATGTCCACGAATTTCACGATTTAAACCAATCGTAGTGATTTAAATCATTGCTGAGATGCTGGCGGAGTGGGTTGGTTTTGTGAATCAATTCTTCGCAGCTAGTATCAACCCACGCATTGTCATTTTAATCAGTCATGACTCATGAGTCTAATACTACATGCGTAACGAATCAACACCATGTTGAAACTCACTCACACCGACTTAATTCCCTCAAATGCGTTGATATGCCCATCTCAAGTAGGAAGTTTTGCAGTAGATTTCGTACGCTTACACTGTGAACGAGGCAACAGTTCGTGCATTAGATGCAAGTATGGCCGTGAGAGGTTTATTGTAAATACGTGTGAGGTGTATTGGCGTATAAAAACAACTAGGTACAAACACAATTGTGTAGATGTAGTTTTGCAGCGATAGCTGTACCGTCCGAAAATTGTGACGAACGGAGCAACAGCTGTCTATATGTATCATAAAAAAAAAACCAAGAACAGTAGTACTGAGAACATTAGTAGCTGTGCACTAGTATCGACAATTAGCGAACAATTAGTGTTAACGTTTTGGATAGAACACTATACAACTTCTATTCTAAATTTTCAAGACAGATTTGATGGATTGAGTTGAAAGCAAGGCGGGAACATCCGTACAGTGCAAGCGATAAAGGTTGAACCACGAACATGTGCTGATCCTGCGCTAAGCGACCACCAACGCTTATTTTGATTGTTTATGTTTCCTTGCAGCAACAGCAGCAACTGCAGCAACAGCAGCTATTGCTGCCGGCGGAGGGTAACGCAGTCAACTCCAACGCTCGCCAGCATTGCAAAATTTCGCGACAGAGACGTGTTCCTAGCCATGACTGCTACGCAGCAAAACCATGGTCCGAGGCGGAATGTAAGCTGCTCGGGGGTGAAGTAAACAGTGACTGAAGAAATTAGTTAGACAGGATTCAACCGTTCCGAACCGTGTAGTGTCCGACTTATATTTGCACAATATAAGTTAAATACCTATTTCCCTTGCCACAGAAGGGATGGAACAGACGCAAACTAGCTTAACGCTAAGGCTTTGTACAGTGTCGAACCAGCCAGTCAGCCGCTGTTGCTGTCCGCAACCCATTATCAAAATTACTAAGGGAAAAACACAAAGCCACACACAGTAAATAGCACGTACTAAAAAATGGACGAGGGCAACAGTGCACGGGGAAGCATTCAACGACAGCAGTTGATCAGTGTACAAGTCCCCTCGACGGCTCGCTGCTGGGTTGTGTCTTGAGCGCCTGGAGGTATGCAATACATTCGTCAACCTGGTAGCTGCGCGCGTACGGTCCAGGAACATGTCGAGGGCTCATCGACAGACTACAGCCAAAACGTGTCGGAACGGTTCCCGTATGTCTCCCACACCATCAGCACAGTGTGGCCAAACGAAATGTCACTCATTCAGATGTATTACCGACACAACCCAGCGGAGCAATACACTCATGCGGTTGATTTAAACGACATAGCAATATAGGATAGCTGCGAAACACACAAATATATACAACAACAAAAATCATGCAACAAAAAAAAACAGTTTACAGCTACGTATGAACACACTAACTCGTGTTGCGACAGTTTTGATCAGTACTAGAGTTTTACTGCTAACACTTAAAATAACACTTAAACGGGCATGCAAAACAAAACTACAAACCTGACAAAACAGTCCGCGCTGCTATATTGAAGAATTTTGCAAATATTTATATGTGTTCAGTTGATCTAAACGTTTTTAGCATGTTGCATAGATCGCATATACGGTGAAGATGTGGCATATAATATATAAAAGTGATGTAGAGCGTGCAAAAATAAAGGAATAGTAGTGTAAAGCAACAACAACAACAAAAAAAAAAACAAAAATCTGAACGGAAGCAGCAGGAAGCAGTGGCGTGCGGAAAAGGAAGAATACAAAATAAAAATATATTGCCCTTGTCACGTGCATATGGGTACACACATTTTTTCTACAGACAACTTACCGATCGATTCAACATAGCAGATGAAAGTATGCACCAATAGGCATTGCACCGCACACCAATGCGCTCACGCAACATTCGAACACAGACACACACGTACACCCACAATAACATCGTCACATGTTTTCTCACTTGCATAAGATAGCACACCGGATTAGTAAAGCTGGAAAATTTGTCAAAAAAAAAAACATAACTACTCGATACATCACCCGAACAGAGACTGATTTTCTAACATAAGAGAAACCAAGAAAAAAAGTAAACGAATGAGTAGAAAGCATTAGAAGGATCCCAACGCGAAACTGTTCATTTTTCTCATGTTCAATATAAGTGTTGTAATTATCGATAATGGAACACCGGCTAGATGTGATTGTTTCACTACATCCTTCGAAGCACTTAGGTTTACTGCCAATATGGCGGCATTTACATGTGTCCTATGTGTTACTTCAAGCGCTGCACGACGTTTCGATTAGGTGGTGCAACAGATTGTAGTAGTGGTAGTGTATCGAATTCTGTCGATGATCAAATTACACGTTTACCCGCACGCACACACGTTTTATGTCGTTCCCAGTGCTGTCATACCGTGGCTGGTGTACGAGTACATGTTGTTGTTTTCCTTTTGCATAATTAGAGTCATTCACGCACATGCTCATGTTACAATCATCGTTGTTTTGAACAACTATAGTTAATGCCAGCGGCATGAATGAAACACGTATATACCGCGCGTTGCACGTGTAAGGAGCGTCGCAAGGATGGCAGGAACGTGAACCATTGGCAAGCGATGCTATTTTAACGTGTTGTACGACATAATAGTTCAAATCGGAGGTGCCAGAGTTAATGTCCGGGCGGTAGTGAGTTCTTCTTTGAATGTGTGTGTGTGTGTTTTGTTTTTAAATTTAATTTTCGTCGCAACTGCAAGTCAAGTTGCTCAAATCGCGGAAGTTTCATGACAAGGGCGAGCGTATTTAAACCATTCCAGTCACCTTGCCGCAGATGTGTGCGTGGTTTTCGATACATAAAAATAAAACAAAACAAAAACAAAACAAAAAACGATTGAAGCAAAATCATACAAACAATATTAGCTTTAAGTCTATTGGGAAAATTAAGGATACGGGTTCAGCGATCTACAAATCCCAATTCAAGATTTGCCTTCCACATACACATTCAACTAGTCACATACATTGATACGCATACACACACTTCTTACACAAACATGTACTCCTACACAAAATGTGTACGTTTTGTGTTTTTAAAAAAAAAAAACTAACGACTACGTCCTAAGCTTTCGATACTATAAGTAGCATAAACTATTGTTCCGTTAACTGTTGATTGTTTTGAGCGATTTTGTAAGCCTACATTTAGAGACTATACGGGAAAAAAAATACTACAGCACTACGTCTACAGAGATTTAACTAGGACCAAAATGATGTATAATCATACCTAAAGCCCAAATGTAAGGAAAACAAAAACAAAAACAAAAAAGATGCCTTCTGTGATAAGATAATGAGCCGTGGCAAACGGAGAAAACGAAAGGTAGAGGTGTTTAAACGAGGAAAAAAATGAGGGAAGAATCCGCGTGTGTGTGTGTTTTTTTTCCATTCCGTTTCCATTCCATTGGTTTGGGAAGTTTTGCTACGAGGTTCTCACTTGTAGCCAAGTCTCGACACGACACGCTAGGTTTGCTAGAACAACTTATAAATCAAGCGATCTTGTGCAAGCGAATCAATACACTCTCGTTTCGAATGCAACGCCAATTTCCAGTTGCATCTTCACGCGGCACTTAGACGGTGTGTGTTTCCCGTGATCGTAGCAAGAGCAAGTGAGCGAAAGCGAAACACACTTAAGGGTGGAAAACGTAGATAGCACTATTTTTGCACGTAAAACATCTCTAACTGTTTATTTTTTTCCAAAAACTAATAGCAATAAACCAAAAGCAACATTAAATAGTTAAAAGAAAGACACGTCGGTGGGGCCGGATGTATCGAAAACCACGGTACTTACAAATTACTTTACAAGCAATGTATTTCTTAATGCTGGTATAGGTGTTTTAACGGTTAATTGCAAATCACTCTAGGTTAAGCAGGGTTTGGAGCGAAAATAAAAGCAAACAAGTAAATTGATAGAACGTATAGCGGCGAGGAGCGCACGTGAAGGAATAAAATACTCTTCTACGAACAACAGCAGCAAAGCGGAAGACCGATACGAACGGAGTAATACGGCTAGACCGAAAGGTATTTTCGACTGTGGGAATGCAAAGAATAAAAACAATAAAACATTAATTGTTATTAAGAAGAAAACTAATTACAATTCCACCGCAAAACTACTTACTTTAAGGCTAATTGTTTACTATTTAAAGATTACCAATATGTGCACTTTTCTAAGTAAGTTCGTGGCAAAAGAGAGCAACAAAAAAAAAAAATAAGCAAAAAACAGTGAACCTAAACGACAGAAAAAAGAGCAAAAACTAAAGCTGTTAATTAATGACCATGTATATGTTCTTAGAAATCTATCGATAATAAAACTATAAAAAAAAAACAAGCAACCAAAACATACGTGACCGTTTTTTTCAACGGCCGTTGCTGATGACCGATTTTTTCAACGCATGACTTACGCGAATAATTAGCGCTCTATCTTAGCAGTGCTATTTGTCCTTTCTCCTCACGACATTCATCCTTGTTTCTCATTCATCCGTACCGCATGACGATCCTTCGGAACGGATGAATTTCCCTACCCATAGCTCCTTTTCGCAATTTCGCCGCGAGTGTGCAGCTGTCTCGCTCGAAAACTTTCGCCCCGGTCGGCTGTCAAACCGGCTGGGCCGTTGTTAACCAACAACAACAATAATGTGAGACCAAAACAGAAAGAAACCGGTTAAAACCCCAAACATATGTGTGTATACGTGGTAATAAAACCTTTGTAAAATAACGATTTTTTTGTTTTGGCTCGGTGCACCATAATAATTATAAAGCGCCATATTGTCAAAGCAGCATGCGTCGCCACGCGCATTTATAACCCACACTTGAAAAGTTCCATTGTGTGTATATTATAGATTTATCAAAGAAAAACGTTTCGTTTTGTGTATCTAGCCATCGGTTTGGAGTAAAAATGAGTGTAAAACGCTACGGTGTATTGTGCACAATGTATTGTGCACCGAAACGTGCACAATTGCAAGGCGAAACATCGCCGTAAGCACCTGGACGCAGCGCCTGCAAACGGAGCATATCGAAAGCCAACGCCAACAACAGCTAACCCACTGTCTGGTTGGTCGTCACAACCAATCGCTGGCAAATGGTGGGCCAATCATTGCAGGCTACGGTTTCTATTGGTAATACTTCTGCAATTCGATTGGGCGCAGGACGGGAAGTGCGTGTTTGGTGAAGGGCCAGGTGTATGCATTCATGCGGTTTTCCGACCGTTGTGCTATCTGTTTACATAGTGCCAGCACGTAAGCAAAGCTTTCCTTCGAAACTCGGATGCGAAGTGTTGTTTGTGAACGTGAAGCTGGATGCTGGCCAGTTCCCGTAATGCTAGTTTCTGCCACCGGACGCGCATCAAGCATGATTCACTGAGCAAGCATGAATGTGATCAAAACACACGACGTTTTCCAAACGATTTGCCCTTGTGTAGTGAGGAAATTCGCGCGCTATTTCCACAGCGTTGATGCTGCACTTTGGCTATCCGTGCAAGTGTGTGTGTATGTGTGTTTTTGGGCAGAGATTGCAAAGTATTATAACGCGAAAACAAGGAGAGTTGGTAGAATGAAAACCACTACTAAGCTGTATGACTGAATGAATGCAGGATGCTTCCGGCAAGGCTCGCCAAGGATACTTGGACAAAAATGGCATCTAGCAAGCTGCACAAGTTTGTTTAAATTCGTGCGATTTTTGCTGATAGTTTACCACTCGATTATTATCCCCATAGCGATCGGATAATAATAGTTGCGAGTCCGAACAACGTTTGCGTCTAACGTCTGGTGCTGGGGGTGTGAGTTTCGGCCAAGGGATAATTGTGGACGTGCCGCATTATGCTCGGACCGTGGTAACCTGCATCCGCACCAATCCACTGCACTTTGCATTCAACTACAAGCATAAAACAACAGCTCCGTACCCGAGGGACGCGCATCGTAGCCAACCCTGTACAGAATATTTGGTCGCATGTGTGCATACCTTTGGCCAGGCAATGGATACGCAAAAGAAGCCGCTGGTGGTTGCCGCGTCCGCAGCCATCGCATCACCGCTAACAGTGATAACGACCTCCAGCACGAGCACGATCGCGTCCGCGATCGAAACGGCTTCCACGGGCGGAAAGGAAAAGTTGACCGATTCCCAGCGCAACATTCAAAAGTTTTGGCCCGCTGTGCTACGGGAGATACAGCAGGTGGAGAATGTTGAGCCGGGAAACCAGCTGCTGCCGTTGGCGCGTATCAAAAAGATCATGAAACTGGACGAGGACGTGAAAATGATATCCTCCGACGCGCCGCTACTGTTCGCGAAAGCGATCGAAATCTTCATCCAGGAGTTGACGCTACGGGCCTGGCTCCACACAGAGCACAACAAACGGCGAACGTTGCAGCGCAGTGATATAGCGATGGCCATCACCAAGTACGATCAGTTTGATTTCCTCATAGACATAGTGCCGCGCGATGAAATCAAGGTGTACAAAAAGGAGTTTGACGGCAAGGGCGACGGACAGGGCGGTGGCACTATCGGCGACAATGGGGCGGGCAACAGCAGTAGTACCAACGGTTCCGAGGACATGCAGTATTTCTTTCAGCTATCACAGCAAAATCAGAAGGTAACGCTGCAGCAGGCGACTAAGGGCAGCATAGGCGCTCTCACGAATGGTGGTACGGTGTTTGATCTGGCGACTGTTATCGGTGCGGCCGGTAGCCAACAGCTGCTAAACGCTACAACAGTCTCCACGATGGCCACCACCCAGCAGGAGAAAATATTGCCTACCGGTGGTGAGTCGCAGACTGGCGTAAGTACACCGGTATCTACACTTCAGCAACAGCATCCATCCGCCCAGGTAACTTATATCTTTCCAGATGATCCATTCTATGCTCTCGTTATCCCGGCGAAGGCGCGAGCAAACGTACCGCCTAATATCTTTATGTGGCATTAACTTCCCTTTCCTTTCCATTAGACCACGATACAGACCGCTACTGGACAGAGTATAATCCTCGCAAATGGTAGTGCAACGACTGGTGGTGTACCAAATGGAAGCGGTACCTCAACCAACCAGCTTGTATCTGCCAACCAATCCCTGCAACTTCTTCAACACGTCATGACACCGACCGGTGAAATAACGCAAATACCGGTAAGTAAAACCGGTAGACAGATTTCTGCAACTAAAATTACTAAATATTCTACCACTAACGGTTACCATTCTAACTTTAAAAAAAGTTAAACTTCATACGGACTGCTGGATCGGGCGGTACACCTAACTCTGGTCAGCCAATCTTCATACAAACATCTCCCATGCAGACCGGTCCCACGATAATACACACGGGACCGACCGGTGTCTTCCTAAGCGCCAATCAATTACAGCAATTGCAACAGCAGCAACAACAGCAACAACAGCAGCAGCAGACACAGCAACAGCAACAGACACAGCAGCAGCAGCAGACACAGCAGCAACAGACGCAACAGCAGCAACCACAACAACAACAGACACAGCAGCAGCAACCACAACAACAACAGACACAGCAGCAGCAACAACATAATCATCATCAGCATCAAACTCAACATCAGCATCAACCACAACTACAAAACAACCATCAACACCAAAGAGATTAAGCGAATTTGCGAGAAAAGCTGCGTTGCAATAGTACGCAGACAAAATGACACACAAAGTGATACCCAAATGCAGAGCATGTGGCCATTAGTTGCCGGTTCTAAGGTATATCGAGGTAGTTGAAAACTACTTTGGGCTCAAACCAGCGGAATAACTACGGGCAGGCTGGATTCCATGGTCGTACCGAGGGATTACCTCGCAGTGAAGCAGCAGTTGATACACAAATATGCACGTGTGTATAGCAGAACGATCGTATAATGATTTATCTCTGCTGCATCTAAGCAGGCAGTGCGGACATCTATCCCCCTCCTTAGTGAACGCGTTACAAGGTTGTTTTCTGGCGATCATTTCTGGATTACTAAACTAATGTTTAACTTCGTAGCAGGATGATCAAAAGTTTTTGCTACGGGGGAATAGTCCGGATGGGATATTGCACCGATCATGCCGCTTAAAACCGTTAACACCGTCGTTTGGATGGTTAAAACGCAACGTATCTTGGGATGTAATCTCAAATCAGTGACCGTCTAGTGGTTTTGACTAACCAGTGCTGGGTTTGCTGGATTTTTTTTTTGCTCACCCATAGCTGAACAGTCAGCCCAGCCTTTTGCACATAATGGTATTTTCGTGCGCATGAGATAAATGCAATTGAACGATGGCCTCACTTGTATCAATGTGACAGGCTGGTTTCTTTTCGTGCAAATTCGTTTTAATCGCCATCGCCAGGAATTAAATCGCCACTATGGCCTGTGTAATGTAAGAACATTTTACACTGGTCAATAATGCTCATACTCGTTGGTGAAATTGTAGGATAGTAACAATCATTCATCTAGATACATTCATTCCGTTATACATATTCAGAGAGAATAGAAACAAAAATATTTTTTTTTTTATTTTTGTTAGAACGGTCTGGCCGTATTAGACTAATTTTACCACGTAGCAGGCTAGTCAGACCGTGCTACGGGGGGACGGTCCGAATGGGATTTGAACCCGGTCCGGTCGTGTTAGGAACTAGCGCCGTTGTCAAATACACCACCCCTAAAAAAAAAATTATATATATATATATATACTTGTGTTCAGAATATTGAGTACTTGTGTTCAGAATATTGAGCTAGCCCAGTCAACTCTTTGTAGAGTTTTCATTTTCCTTTTAATTTCATTGTAAAATAAATGTACAGGTGCTAACGGCACGTTAGAGTAAAATAAGTATAATTCAGACATCTTTGTTAGTTCAGCACGACTTCAATGTAAAAACGATTATGAATAGATGTATATGTTAGATTGTATATAAAATTTATGATGTGCAAGTTTAACTAGTGTACATCAGCCAATACGCTCATAATACTTTCTAAAATGTAAACGAGCGCATTTGAACTAACCGATCATCAATAGAACGGTATAGCGCGCTTATTCGTTTGCACGGCCCTAATGTTAGGAACGCAAAGTTTTACGCTACATAACATGTTACGCTACGCACTTACCAAAATATTATTGCTTTACACATTAATGCATTCTTCGGCGTTATTGTTTATTTTCGTCACACGTTAGTACAACAGGCTCATGCTTTTACAAATTACGCTAGGTTTGAAAATTCAATGCCAATATTTGTCAATAATTTTAATTGGATTTTACCTTTAATTGTCTGATAGAATATATTATCTCCAATATTATCCCTTCAGTTCGATCTTCATATGTCATATTGTCATTATTTGTCATAAAGCCAAAATTTTAGGTGTATCGATAAACGCTAATTGGCTTTACTGTTTAAAATAAACTGCTAAACGTATGTTTGTTAAATGTGTTGAAAAGAGTTGCAACAATTGGGTTACATTTTTTTTATTCCAAAGGTTCCATTTCTGGTATAGATAATTGTAAAGAAAAATGTGTAATATATATAGAAAATATATGTAGCTGTGTAAAAATTCATAAACGCATTCGAAAGTCGTACAGATTTGTCCTAACAAAAAGTTGTGTTTAGAATTCTAGCATAAAACCATTTTGCGTGATTTACATATGATATCATTTGCACTCAGAAAAGTTTAATCATTAATTTGAATTGCCATTAACTTGTTCAACATATAACACGAACGTTTTCTTCCTAGCGCACATGTTGAAACTTGAATTGTTCATTAGTATTTAAGTTGCAAAAAAAGGTTACTACTCCAAATATGAATGCATTCTTTTTGCAGTTGATTTGCATAAATCTAAAAAAATAACGCAACACAGTTAATGTTAGTGCTAATTTGATTGTTTTATATTTCATTATTCTTTTTCTTCTGTCTCTAATAAGAACACTGAAACGAACGTACCGAAATGTAAAAGCTTTATAATTTGTAAACCATGGTTTATGCATGGTTGATGTGCATAAAATAACGACCGTTTGGAATGATCATCGTATAACATGGACAAATGAATCAGCTAAAAAAGAAAACAAAACCAACAGAAAAAAAACGATACACATTGTTCGACACAGTTTGCCACCGCCCAACTATTAACCTTGTCCATACGAACGGCATTACAATGTGTTCCTTTCAAAGAATTTGCACTTATAAAACAAAGGTTTCCTGCACCCGTACTAGACCTTTACAAACACCTACCAAAAAAAACGGCTAAATATGATTATTGCAATGGAAAGATAGGAGAATAAAATATATAGTGTACTGCAATAAAAACCGGAAATCTACTAACAATAGCAAGAAAGAAAACGACTACGCAAACTTTGCTTGCGGAATAGCGTCGTGTAACGTTCTAAGGTATAAAGGAAAACCAAAAAAAAAATGGTAGCGTAACATCACATTCGCATAATCCACAAGCCCACGCAGAAACACGCGCACACAAACAGCATAATGAAGCCTGCATGCGTGAGCATCGCGCTTTCAACACAAAAATACACGCATGTTTGTGTGTGGTTTCGCATGCATTAGTACTAAAAAATACAGATAATATAAATCGATCGCGAACAAAAAAAAAACATAGCCACAGTAAAAGAACCGAGCGTCTGTGCGTCTAATTTGCCTTGTGGTATGTGTTTCGTTTTCCCGCTATCCTAACATGGTGGTATGGTTGTCGATTGAAAAACTAAACAAAACCAAAACAAAACAGAAAACACGGCAAAATTAGGACCCAAACTGATCCTGCGTGCCTTCGATCGGACCGAACTCGTATGCACCGTGTCCATCGAATTTGAGGTAGTAGTCGTGATGCGTCCAGAGCGACTTTCGGTGTGATACGGTAAATAGCGTAATACCGACCATGCGGCAGTATTCGTACATACTGCCCTCAACGTCTACCGACACTGCGGACGTACACTCATCCAGGATAGCGAACTGTGGATTGTGGTAAAACAGTCGGGCCATAGCGATGCGCTGCTTTTCACCACCGGACAGCACATCGATCCAGTCCTCGATCGCATCCAGGCCCTTTTCGCGCACCTGCAGGTAGGTGAGCTGTACCAGATCAAGATACTTTAGCAGGTCGGCGTCTGTTTTGCCGCGACGCTTCATCTCTTGGTGCGTATGTGGATAGATGATCTGCGGGAAGAATAATGAAACGTATTTCAGATAAAAGCAAAACGGACCATTCGCACAATACTGCTCAACGTGGCACACCAACCTGATCGCGCAACGAACCAAGCGTCATGTAGGGTCGCTGGGGAATGTAGAACAGTTTGCCGGCAGGTGGTTTGGTCACCTTGCCGCCCCACGTCGGCCACAGTTCACCCAGAATACGGAACAAACTGCTCTTGCCGCATCCGTTCGGTCCGCAGACGAGCACGTTCATGCCGGACTTTACCTCGAACGTTAGATCCTTGACCAGCACGTCGCCGTTTGGAGTAACTAGCGGTACACGTTCGAACTTGATCAAATTGTCCTGGAACTTCAGCAGACCCCGACCGGGGCCGATATCGCCCGCATCTGCAATGGCGGAATTGTTCACCATCGTGCGCTCGTACCGGCCAGAATTGAGATCCTTCAGTACCACCGTCAGTTCGGTCATGCGTGCAGTGAATCCGGCGAGCCTGGACATTTCCCTGCCGGCCAATACCAACCGCCCAATTGCTTCCGCCAGCTTTACCAACATGCGACCGAACGTGTAGTAGCGCTGTTATTTATTATAGAACAACAACAAAATACGATCAATAAAAGCGGTAAGGTAGGAGAGATGGTGGTGGCGAATACTTACGCTCAATCGTTCACTCTGTTGGCTTCCCGTGAGCAAGGGATGATCCTTCTCAAAGAACGGAAGTGACACAGCATAGAACCCGACAACAGTTGCTATATCTGTGAAATGTACAAAGATCGGTATTAAGTTTGAATCATTCTACCGGATAACCTTCCTCCAGCAAATGCCACTTACATTTGGCCACCATATTGTCCACGATGCCCATACCGACGCGGAACTCCAGGAACTTGCGCATATGCGCAACCAGCTTGTTGAAGCTCGCCAGTATCGTTAATTTCTCGCGATTGTTGCCTTTGTAGAAGGCGATCTCTTCCGAGTTGGTTATCAACCGGCTGTTCACATACCGGAACTCGCCTTCCAGCTTCTGCTCCATTACCGTCAGCCGGCCGGTTGGCTTGCGCAAGTTGGTAAGGAACACGCCGGAGAAGAACAGATAGAGCAACAGTATACCGGGTGTCGTTCCGCCCAGATTGGTCGTCAGTCGGTACACATAAATAACGATATCTAGCAGCGGTTTGCAGATGTTCGAGTACAGATCGGTAACGCTCTCGCAGAACTTGTCAATATCCGTCGTCAGCAGCTGGTCCGCATTCGCTATCCGGTTGTCCAGGTTTGACATTTTGTAGTAGGTGAATCCTCTGAAAAGAATTACGATGCACGGAAGATGCGTTAGTTGTTTGCTTGTAAATGGATACCGGGCAATGCCTTACTTCAGGTACTCGTTGTATAAATATTGCGACAGGTTCGTTCGGAAGCGAAGTTTTAGCTCACCTATGCTCCATTTTAAAACATTGTTTACCACTGCGATCTACAAATAGAACGAACATAAAATATAATTTAGTATTTAGAATTAAAATTACTTAGAGCATAAAAAATTATAAACATGTAGCTTACAATAACATTATGCATGCAAAACATTATATTAACATAGAAGGGTTGACGGTATATGCCGTCAACATGGTTTATGTAAGTTACGTTAAGCAACAATACTTATGCGATTAGATTCGTAAGTTTGCGAATATAGCCAAACCTCCAGAGCTTCACAAAGACATACACATAAGTCCTAGGGATAGCTCGCGACCAAACGCTCCTTATCACTGCGGTTCCACTTGCTTTGCTACAGCCTTCATCTTGATATTACCAAAACAGACACCCACAGCACACTTACCGCCGGCAGGGCCGAAAGGTATTTCACCAACGCCGTCCGGAACTGCTTCTTGTTCATCGTAATGATTGTGCTCTCGATCGCCGTCGCATTCTGTATCATCCAAATATCGCTGACTGACCGGGCAATCAGCGACAAAGCAATCACGACGAGCAATCCGTTCTCGACGCTCCATGCCTTCGGTATGATGATGCCTATTATGCCGATCCGGTTGATTCGCGACCGCGTCGTTTNACACCCACAGCACACTTACCGCCGGCAGGGCCGAAAGGTATTTCACCAACGCCGTCCGGAACTGCTTCTTGTTCATCGTAATGATTGTGCTCTCGATCGCCGTCGCATTCTGTATCATCCAAATATCGCTGACTGACCGGGCAATCAGCGACAAAGCAATCACGACGAGCAATCCGTTCTCGACGCTCCATGCCTTCGGTATGATGATGCCTATTATGCCGATCCGGTTGATTCGCGACCGCGTCGTTTACAGCAAGTGATTGGTGAGGTTAGTTGGCAAAAAAATAGGAGAAAATAAAGAAGCAGATGAAAGGCAAGAACGACACACTTGATTGCAATTAAGCTTCACTGGCTTGAAATATCGGTTGCGCGGAAGGTCAAACTGAAATCAATGCATTTCGGTTAATTTTATGAGTTTTTAAATAGTGATACGTTTAGTGGTTGCTCCGAAGATACATCTTGTTGATTCTCTACGATCATAAGGGTTGAAACTGAACTGGTAAACAACACCCGGCATTTAATTCAGTTTTGAACAATATTTTTAAAAAAGTTAGCCGCTATATGTACGAAAGCAGTTTTCGTTTAGTTAGCACATCAGCAGCATCAACAGCACATTTCAAAATGGCTAAAGATGGTCGTACTGATGAAATCAAAGTGTACACCATACAGCAACAAACATCTCGTATCATCCACCAACATGACAAACAAAAACTGCAAATCATTCCAAACGTTACCCCTTTCATTTGTTGAAGCATTTGCGTCAATCGTACTCCTAGTAGTTTGGACGCAACTCAATAGTCTTAGATAAATAATGACTCGCAAGATTAGCTGTGGCAAAAAATATTTCACTGCTAGTTAGTTTTGCTTGTTTTTTGTACAACTTAAAAGTGCCCAGCTTTTATACAATACGAAATCGTCATCTGATTTCGGCAACAAAAAAAAAAGGCATCGGTGCTCGCATAGTCCCCCAAAGCTGCACATTATCCGGCTTCGTCATTTTGGCTTATTTCGAAGAGCACTCGGAGCTTTTTGTACGTTAACATCCCTTGACGTTTCATTCAAATTGCGGATTCAGATTAACACCCGTTTGACCCGCACGACTTGCGCTACACTTCAGTCGCGAATCATTAATTAATCCCTGCTAGGTTTACTGTCCGCGTGGCAAACATATACACACACACACCTTGCAGGCAAACGTTGGTGCATTATTCATTGCGTTAGAGCTCACTATCGCGCGGCACCTCCAGTCTCCTCCTTGCTGTACTATCTCACCGAGGGTTTTTCTTCCACCCAACCCTATCAATCGATATGATGTGAAATGTTTCGTTACCGTCGGGTTCAAAGTGTGTCTCTCCTCTACATGCATAGGAAACACGCGTACAGTGTCTGCACACGCAACCTTTCTTCAGTAAAGCGGTTGGTTTGAAATGAAACAACGGTGGACTTTGCAATCGGTCGGCACACCGCATCCCACACCGTTAATCGTACGATTCCCCGTACCCATCCTGGCCTTAGATTGTGCTTATCTGATGACTTTCATAATCAATGTTCGCCGATACTGGGTAAGCTTCCGGCAATTTTGGGTGAGCAAAAAGAGCATTTGGCCAACCGATAGAGAACGAAATCCCATTTTGCGAACCCCGGTATGGCGCGTGCTTTAGCGTAAATCTGCAAATGCACGGTTTCGTGGCTGATACGGGTGATGATAAAGTAGAAAACGACCATGAGTAGGATGTTGCTAATGCCGACGATAATAATCAGGATGGAAGATTTTTTCGCCCGTCTGCGTTTTGTTAGTGACCGTGATAATTTGCTTTCACGCAACCGCATGTCAACTAGGTTATCCAACGTTGGCCACGGCTGGGGACAGTTCCAACACGCATTGCTACACACACTTACCTAATAGTGCGCGCAGCTGGTTAAAGAAAACGGCATTGACATGGGCCTTCGGGCTGCGCTTTTCCTTTTTGTCGCTGATTAGATATTGTATCTCATCCTCCGGCCGCTGCTTGCTGTAAATGGAAAATTTACCCCGAGAGGGAAGAAGTGAGATTGAAAAGGGAATTCTAGTCGTACCACTAGTGTTACTACGTAACCGCCCTACTACATTCCACGGCAGCTCACTTGACCATTAGGAAAATTCCTAAGCACAAACTGGCTTGACGAACGAACCAGTGTGGAACTGCAAGTGTGCTGCAGTGAGTGTCACTTGGTACGTGTACACGAAACCTTGAACTTGGGACTGCTAAACCGGTTGCTGAGCGGACCGGTACTTACCGATTCTTGTGGATCTGTTTACCATACAGTATGATACAGGCGGCCGCAGTACATCCGGCAATACCGACAACGGCGTTTTGGTTCGCCAGCAGCTTGCTCAGATTCGGTGCCATCGTGAAAATGAATTCTAAACTCACACACGGCTCTGCTCAAAACAGTTGATCGGAGCTAAACCTCTGCACTGCAACACTGGGGCCGGTTGATCGGATCGGTCCGAAGGTCAGTTGTGAGTGTGTGAATTTAGACGCACACAAAATATATGATGTTGATTGCTGGTTTCACATGTGCGTTGTTCTGCACACTACCCACGGTGGCCCGTTATCGTGTCACACCCTTTTCACGCGGCCACTTTCAGGCGCGTTGCGTCTTCTTTGCTGACAACCACGACAATGACGACGACGACGACGACGACGACGACGGCAAACGACACAACGATGATGATGAGTTGCGAATGGGTCGTCAAGGGTCTAACCACACCAACCCACTTAACGCGCTGTTATGATCCGCGATTACCTGTCCTGACGAAGAGAGATTGTTCACATACACACGCACGCACACACACGCACATACACGCATGCAATGCTCTATCGCCACCAACACCTATAATAGACACAGAGAAAACGGGGTGCGAGTGAGAAATACAGGAAACGGTTCAAACGTTTTCTTTCATTTCGCTAAACCACTTTCACGGATTTGTCAAGCTTCTCGCTGTCACTGTTCGTGTTTCGTAAAGCGACCTTTTACATTGTTTCACCCGCTCGAGTGCACGCTTCAACCTACCTACAACAATACCACCAAGGTGCTGCTACTATTATCAACAATATGCATAAACCTGCTGTTTTCTATGCGAACGGTGTAAAGGTTAGGTACAGGGAGACTTGGAATCTGACCACCACACTGAGGAAAGCAAACGGGAACAACAACACGCCACCACTCCACTCGACACTTTTCGATTCAATCGAGAGAGAGAAGAAAAAAACACTGCCCGTCTGATTCCGAATTTAGCGACCACAGCCAAACGTTCACTCGGAATTCATTTTGATGTTCCCGATGAACGTTCTTGACGTCAAATGTTGTATTGTCCAGGCAACTGTCAAGCTGAACAGCAGAATTCAATTCGACCGGTTTAGAACAGACATTTTTATTTTACATGCTAGTGTACCATAGTGAAATATTCCTACGATTTGGACTACTTCGATTCAGCTACTTTGATCTCTGGGCAGTAAACGTTGAGTTGGGCGTAAAAATTAAGAAAAAATAAGGAATGAACAACATATTTCCTCCGATAGACATCATAAAACGGGAAGTTAATATTTCCATCTTTCAGCGAAACGATAAAATGCATACAATTCCATCAAGTATACATCGGTTTATTGGTAAAATTCGATGAACGTTTCAATGCCGTAGGTATACCGAAATCAGTCGGTGTGTGTTGTTTACTTGTGTTCGTGATCATGCCTGCCCTCTTTCTCTTTTTCGCTTACTGCATAATGGTGAGCAGCTGGATCGGTTGCTTCACTGTTTCATTCTGGTCCATTTGCAAGGCGACACGATGGTGTAGTCAGCTGTCAAACCAGTTTCATGCGAAATAAAATTGTTCATATTTTTACATAAAAATGAACTATTTCTACCATACCACGTAATCTCTTGTAATGTTGTCTAGCAGCTATGGCTGTATTTGATGTTGATATGATAATATTATATAGAGATGTTCTAAAAGCGGTGTGAAAATGCATATATAGGTGCGTTTTTTGTAATACATGAAAGCTGCACATGTTCATTTGTATTTCCCATACAATGAAAGAATCGGTTGCTTGTAAACATTTTTGCTGTGTGAAAATACTGTACTCCAAATGAGAAAGAACCGTGAGAAATGCGTATGAGATAGCATAGAATTTATTAGCTATGTGGGATGTTTGCTTTAAAGTTTTCTTTTTTCCCTGTTTCAATGTCTGTCTGCCTTTGTGCAGAAATCACTGCTCCCACCCATACCGGGTAGCAACTAGCCGCGTGGTGATTGTTTTACTTAGTAACAGCGGCAACCTTGTCGAGGAACTGGGCCAACTTAACATCACGCTCGCTCAAACCACCACAATCGTGGGTAGCTAGCGTCACCTGTACCTTATTGTACACGTTGAACCACTCTGGATGGTGGTCCATCTTGTCCGCTTTGAGCGCCACTCGCGTCATAAAGCCGAACGCTTCGTTAAAGTCGCCAAACAGGAACTCCTTGTAGATAGCGTCCCGGCCTTCCACCATGGTCCAGCCGGAAGCAAACAGCGGCTTCAGCTGCTCCGCGCGCTGCTCTTCAGTCAGTTTAACCACCTTCGCGTACAGCAGCAGAACAAAAAAAAAAGCACCATGAATTTGTGTTATTGAAAAATATGTTGTAAAAGGTAAACACTTTTTACAGGACCACCTGTAGCTCTAGCAAAATGCCGAAAAGGTGGAAAGGTTAAGAACTCACCATCCTTCTGCTGATAACAGAGGTCTTCGAAAATAGACGATTTGGAACGCTTTTCGGCCGTAGTCGACTGCTCTGCAGCACTGGCGAATGACTGTGCTATAGGAATGTAACGAGATGAATAAAAATGGAGATTGCAGAATGGGCTCTATAGAAAGTGAGCGGCTGGCAGTGGTTCGGTGACCATGTACAGTGGAGGAGCCAGGTGGTTGGTAATAAACAACGCGAATGCGTGTGGAGTTACTAGTTACGCTTACCACTACTTTCGCGTTTGTGCTGATGGTGTTGGTGTAGCTGTAGCAGCTGGCTCCAAAATACCGTGAGATGAATCTGATATGGCTGGACAGCATCCCGGTACCGGTTGTAGTATGGAACATTTCGTCAATAATGCGCGGTTTGGCTGACGCGAATCCTCTCGCAGCAGTCAATCGGAAAACAAGTCTCCCATTTTGGATGGCGGTCGATGGTAACATTTTCCTGTTCTGGTAATTTATTATGATGTTAATGCACTACTGTGTTAGTTTGTTATTACGTTTTCTACATGGTTTTTCTTCCTATGACAACTTCGTCGCTGACATTCACGTTCAACTATCATAACGTTTTTGAAACAGCAGTTGTAAGCAACCTCCCAATGCTTAAATGTTCGGTTTTAACATCCATGTAATTTATGCGCTAGTGAGCAAATATAACCCAGCAATGTAATACAACACAACTAACTTCATTTCGGTTGTTATTTTACATCGTGTAAATGATGTACAATACAATTATAGAAAGAAAATCAAACATCTATTGCATTTGTGCGTAGTTTATTTTGTAATCTCATCAACATTTTAAAAAAATATTCACTAATCTCGAAAATTATATATAAGTGCTAACTAGTGTTGCCTTAAAATATCTTTTAAAATTTGTGGTCTTTCATTCTGCGCAGAGGATTTTGTCTTAATCATTTTAAAATTTTGTTTTTTTTTTTACCGAACGTATTAATACATAAACTT